>CATQFL010000175.1:0-54905 GCA_956483635.1 Panzeria rudis
TGAATATAACGTTACGAACCTTAGCCTAATAATCAATTTAGATTCACAAAGCAAATATGTTCGAAATAATCATATTAATAAACAATTAGCTACGTATTCAATTTTCACAAAAAAGTTGTATATATAAGAATTAAAATCACATTCAACAGAGCCACCTGACAAGTGGTGATAAGCAAATACACGTGAGCACTGACGATGGAAGTGTAGCGGCTTCCGAAAGTGGCGCTACTCTGTTCTGCTGTGTGCGTTGAAAAATTAAGTTGATGTTAAAATTTCCATTGTTCCTTGGAATATTAATCATGCCCAATTCTTTCTGAATATAACGTTACGAACCTTAGCCTAATAATCAATTTGGATTCACAAAGCAAATACGTTCGAAATAATCATATTAATGAACTATTTTTTAGTTATCCTTGCTTTAAATCGAAGTAGAGCCCGTATATTGGCTATATAGGATTGTAGTTTTAATAAATTTCCTATTAGTCAACGCATATTTGTAGGGGTTAATATATTTTAAGATATTATTGATGCCATGAAAAATCATATAATTTAATCAAATTATTTTAAAACTATTAATCCTTATCAAGCTGTTCTTTAACCTTTTAATTGATATCCTTGCAGTTTTTGGCATTAGTTTTGCTCTACTTGCAAAAGAGAATTTTAGCTTAAGCGATACATTGCAGTTACAAAAAAAGTAAACAAATTAAAAAATTTAAAGGTAAAAAGCACTTAAGCTAAAATTTCTTTTGCTGTATTTCTGTAACGGTACATGCCAGGACTTTTAAACTCTGACATATAGTCCGATTTATCGTAAATAATAGATTTTCGACCTAAAATGATTTTCGAAAAGCATGTCGCTTGAGATTTTTTTACGGTTATGGCTCTATATTACAAACAATCCACTAAACACTTTTGTTTAATTAAGTAAACTACATATTTTGTTTAATATTTGTTAGTATTTTTATAAATTTAGACAAAAATATAGTTTGATATTTATCGGAAAATCCAGTAAATCTTTTTATGTGATTTAGTAAATTGTTTTGTTTACAATTTGTAAATATTTTTAGACAAATTCTTTTATAGATTTAAACAATTTGTTCACTGAAAAAAACACGTTTTTCAATGAAATTGTTCAGATACTTTTGTCTATATTTACAAATTTGATTGTAGGTCCGTTCGTAGGCAAAATATTTACTATTTCATTGAATTACTTTACAGAAAATAAAATTTAGTTTTTTGTGTACTAAATGAAATTTTTGTGTGTTTTGTTCTCTTGTGTACACACACGTATTGTGTACGTGTTTTTAGTGGTGTATGTGTTTTTCCCTTGGGGCAATTTTTGGTGACTTTGAATTACACTCATACGGCATGATGGTCCACAAGTCAAAAAATATGATAACATCATAAAAAGCGTTCTTCTAATAGGCTTTTTCCACTTACCAACATCTACCATCAATTTGCGCTAATGTACAGGTGGCCATATGAGGGCAACAAATACAACAAAAACTAAATTATGCTTGTCAAAAAAATACACGTGTTTGACGTAATTATACACAAAACTACCAGAGCAAAAAATAAGCAGCATACGTAACGCTGCCACCTGTACACTTTATTATGCCGCTTTTTAGTGATGATACTAAATTTATCGAATGATGGTGGGTGGAACAAATTGAGATAGAACATTTTATAATGATGTTGAAATATGTTGGCCGTTCAGCCCTGTATAAAGGCCGAGACACATAGAATCCGTCATACGTTATACGTCGCCTTTTTCAACTGACAGCTAAGTTAAAATACATGTTTTCTTATGAACTTGATCACATACAGTACTTCTCCGTCAACGCAAAGTACAAAGTTGGCCAACTTTTAACGTACGTTGAGTACTTTGACAACTATTGTTTGATTTGTTCTTTGTTGTGGGTTTGTTTTTCGCTCAAAAATAAAATAATTTAAATTAAAATTTACCCGATTGTATAAAGTATTGGTGCTTTGTTATAAAAAAATAAAGAAATTAAGAATTAAGAAATAAGAATTAAAGAAATTAAAATTAATAAATATATAACAGCTGATTTTCTCTCCGTTAACAAAGTACTCATTGTGCCAACATTATCCGTCATTCCGTTAACGTCAGTTGAAAAAGGCAACGGATGACGTATGACGGATTCTATGTGCCCCGGCCTTAATTCTTATGGGCAAATTCACAAATTGATGGCAGATGTTAGATCTTGGTAAGTGGAAAAAGCCTATAAAAAGTTGTGGTCTCTGCAGTTTCCAACAGTTTTGCCTTACGGAATTTTATCTAAATCTCATATTTAACAAAATAAACACGAACCATTTTTGCATCAAGCCTCAACTTTTTGAAGGTTGAAACAAAATAAAAGACGCTCTACTATATGTATATCCTTGGTCACAAGTAGAAAGGCCCTAACTCAAATAATTGTAACTTTATACGAGAATATAAAAACATAATAGAAACTGCAATTTTCAAAATGTAACTTTTTTTAAATGCATGTTTTAATGAAAATCAAACAAAAATTTGAGTTTAAGATTATTTGCTTAATTTTTATATAGGTGTATGTGCGTGAAATATATTAGAATCACTGAAAAACTCGATTTCGTAAAAAATACGAGTTAGGGCCTTTCTACTTGAGACCATCGATATGTACATATGTAGGCCTTAGTATAAAAATTATTTACATACTGTGCATTTTTATTGCAGCCACCTAAAGTTCATAGTGGTTGGAATCGCACGTTACTTGCGATGACTATGAGACCTGTTTGTCCCCAACTTTCCAACACCATTTACGATGAGGTGATGACAGGAGAACTTCTCGCACGCCCATCTGAGACCAATGAAGATTGTTTGTACTTGAATATTTGGGTTTCGGAGGTTGGTATATACTTATAAAGTTTTTGATCATTTTTTTTAAGAAATAAAATTTTTTTATTTTTAGAATGGTCTGCGTTATGGAAAACTGCCCGTATTGGTAGTTTTAACTGGAGAAGACATGTCATACGACTGGCCCCGTAATAGAATCACAGGTTTAGACATTGCTGCTGATGGATTTGTTGTAATAACTGTGCAATATCGCACAAACATTTTTGGCTGGCTGAATGTAGCAGGCAGTAAAGATTTAAATGGAAACTATGGCCTTCTTGATCAGTCATTGGCATTGAAATGGATACAACAAAATGTTGAAAGCTTTGGTGGTAATCAGAATCAAATAACTCTGTTGGGTCATGGCACTAGCGGGGCATCATGTGCTTTTTATCATGCCCTTCTTAATAATGGTGTGATGCACTCATCTTCTCCATATTTTAATCAATTGATTCTAATGTCTAGCGGATATATTGATCGAGCTTTTCATCCGGTATCATTGGTACAAGCAGGTTCTAACGTCGTAGTTAAAAAACTCGGTTGCCAATTTGAAGAGTATAGTAAACAGTTACTGATATGTCTCCGCTCGAAAAGTGTAAGTGATCTTTTAAAGGCATTTGAAAGTGTATATGATCACGGTAACGCTACAATCCGTTTAGGACCAAGTCTTGCTAATAGTTTTAAAGAAATTCTTACTAACTTATCAATTGTGAACAATTTTCCGTCCACAATGATAGGCATTACATCGAATGAGGGAGCTTTTATGCAAGATTATTGGCTAGAATTGGCACGAGACAGTTATTACTCTTTGAAATCGTACATAAAGTACACGTTATTGAGGAAAGTACTTGTACATCAAAATGAGCCAAATGACAGCGGTAGCAAGCGGAGTTTAGATGCCTTAAACTGGCGTTATTTTACTGAAGACTTTGAAGAAAATCCGATTCAATTACTAGCGGCTCTACAGATATTTATCTCCGAATATAATTACGAAATTCCCTTTTATCAATTACTTAATATTTTAACTAACGCGACCGAAGCAAGGATGAATAATAACAACAAGCTATACGCTTATATAAATGATTTTTCAAATTCAATGGATATCCGTGGAAAGATAAATTTATTTGGTGGGGCATCGCACAGTTCAGATTTACCTTTCCTATTTGGTCCAACATTATTTCAACAAATCGCACGCCGACGTCTTAATAACGAAGAAGAGATAATATACCAAAAAATTAAAAAACCCTTTTTGAATTTTATCAAAAATGGTAATCCTCATCCCGGGGAGAACTACAAAGATTGGATTCCATACAACAGTAAAAACAAATTTATTTATGAACTTGGGAGGACATGGGTACCATCGAAAGCCGATCCCACTCATTTGGATTCAAAAACTTTACAAAAAATCACACATGTTTTACTTAAAGGTCAAGTTGCATCAATTCAATCAAGATCAAATCGTAATGATTTCAGTAACTCTTATCAGATGCCAAAAAACAATGATCGGCTGTCAGTTGCTGCAACTATTAAGCATCCATCACCTTATACGGCTCATTTAATGAGAGTATATGGGTTTTGGGAAGTTTTTCTTCCTGAGGCCATTTCAAGGGACTATGCTTTACATTCCGATAATGCAGCAATGACAGAACATTTTCTTTACATGGAAGCTTCAGCTGACGCGGCACGTTTTAAGCATGGGTTTTTTGTAATGCTAGGTCTTGTGCTGATTCTACTGACCTTACTATGCTTATGCGTATATTTACTACATCGCGACTCTTTGTCATCTAATGCACAATTTAATTGTGATTTATGACAAAAGTGGTTCGCTCGACCGTCGATAATCTTGAAACGTTGTAGCAGTGCACAGTCGGATACTAAAGTTGGTAAAGATTTAAGACGCTCAAAGTTTAATAGTAGTCAGTTAAAGCTTACCAAACAGCATCAACAAACTGGCACGACTACACAGTCTTATGATTTTAACTATCGTCCCAGACAACTAGAACACCCAATGATAGAAGTACCGTTAAAAATCTCAAATAAAGCAAACAAATCTGGAAATGATTCGACGAATTTGGCTAAAATCCCCAAAATGTTAAACACCATCACCGAATCTGTCGTAGTACATCAAACCAAAAATAACTCACACGGCACGATGCATTATACCGATCATTTGGGAATAAAAAACTGGCAGTATCAGCTGACATGTGACAAGCTGTAAATACTTATTTCAACTCATTTAGTTTAAAATAAATTTATTGAATGGCCTATTAAAGCTGCAGTCGTAATCAAGACGAATTAAATGGGTTCCAAAAGTATTTTACCCATCTTTTCTCGGAGAAGGTCACATACATATATACATATATATATATATATATATATATATATATATATATATATATATATATATATATATATATATATATATATATATATATATATATATATATATATATATATATATATATATATATATATATATATATATATATATATATATATATATATATATATATATATATATATATATATATATATATATATATATATATATATATATATATATATACATATATATATATATATATATATATATATATATATATATATATATATATATATATTTATAAACATACATATTTAAAGGAAAATCAGTTCAGCCACTTAGAAGCAGCAATCAAGCAGATGGACAGACAGATACACACTCAAAATTTATAATACCCACATCCTTTTCGGTTGGGCTTTAAAACGCTAAATAAATCTGGAATATCAATAGACCAAAACTCCTAAACGGTTTTAAAAAGTTAGCTCGTATTGGTGATTTATAGCCTTTTGAAGTTGGGCTATTTTGGGGAAAATGTTCCAATATATATTTCAAATGCAATCCAAAGGAGTAAATGAATATATTTGATGATCCTGATTAAAAGGACCTTATTAAGCTAGCTACATTTCCTAAAACGGAAAATAATGCCGTTTTTTATCACTCAAATCCAAAAATTTACCAAGATTAGAAGTTTTGAATATTATAAATGTAAAAATATAGTTTTTAATAAATAAGCTTTAAAATTTGGTAATAGTATGGAAGATATCCAGCAATAGGTTGTGAAAAATCTCTTTTGAAGTCATTTCGGATGTGAATACAGTACTTTTCGTTTACAGTCACTACAGTTTATAGTCACATTGTCGATATAGTCCATTTTATCTGTATTTATTGCTTCCTTTACCAAATTTTATAAAAAATATTCACGTTATAGTCCAATTAGCGATATAAGCACATTTGGCATATATGCCATCTATCTTTGGTTCGCAAAGACAGAAATTCATACATACAATTTGCGTTATAGTCACAATCGAAAATTTTCTAAATTGTTTAGTTATTGAAGCCACAAACTATTTAAAAAATTACTATGAAAGCATTGAATCGATTAGTATTCCTGTCACCAACTCTTCACTAGAAGAAAATATTACTTTTAGTTTTTTGTACCAGGGATGAAATACCTTGTTATTAATGTGTTTATACGAATTTGGTTATATGCCTCCGAATGGCATATATGAAAATTAGGCTTATAGTGACATTAGCGATATAGTCCACAAATTGCGTGCAACTAAAGGTTATGACTATAAGCGAAAAGTACTGTATATGGATATTTCCACTTGTAAAAGGGGGAAATATTTGAGAAGTGATACCAACCACAATCTCAAACTGGTCAAAATTTGCGCAAACATCTTGTTTTGGCTCTACTGAAATCTATTGCTGGTAAGTGAGATCACATATAAATCAAACAACTAAAATTTAATATTTTTGGCATAAGATAGTAAATTTTATTAATTTTTATACTTTTCGTGTTTTAAATTTCACTTTTGTCCATTTTTTAGTACATTTTCTGTGCGTATAATGTATTTCGGTAATATTTGGCAGAATACATGAAGTATTTTGGTGCAATTTTCACAATACAATTCGTGTATTTTATTTAATTTTTTAATTAAGAAAATTAAAAGAAAAAAAGCATCGTAGAGAATTTTATAGAGAAGGCGTTTCTTCCTATTTTTTTAAAATAGCGCCATCTATCCTGAACGAGTTTAAGCCACTTTTTGAAAAAAAATATTTTGGGAAAATGCATTTAAAAATAAGAAAAAAGCAAAAAAAAAATGCAAATGTACCCCAATGCTCATTTTAAATGCGCTGTAATTTTGGAATAAGTGGGAATTTTAATGTGAAATTGTAAATGGCAGTTCAATTACATTGATATTACATTAAGTGATATGGCGCAAAACAGCCGAAAATTCGCTACTCTCGTGTTACCAAAAATAATTAATTCAATTCTAAATTTAAAGATAAACTAAAATAATTATTTGATCAATTTAATCGGAACACGTTTAATAGATATTTATGTATATAAACTTTTTTAGTGCACTTATCATTGTAAGGTTTCCCTACAACAAAGTGAAAAGAACCCTTATTTTTTGGCTACCCTATCCGTCCGTCCGTCTGCTTGTCACAGGCTTCATCTCGAGAACCGTAAGAGGTATGAACCTGAAATCTTCACAGAATATGTGTAACTTTTGCCGCGAGAAAGAAAACATGTTAAAATCTTTATGTTACTACGTTTATACACAGGGCTTATCTGCAATTAAGAACGTAAATGCTGCCAAATACTTTTTTATTGTCATTTATTAAATTACTGAATAGTTGTCTTTTTATTAATATACATATTTATCTATTTATTATTTTTTATTAATGAACATGTGTAAAGGTGGCATCTCAAACTTCTTATTTGAAAATAGTGCGTTAATTAGCAATTGTTTTCGTGAGTTAGTAAGTTACAATAAAAATATATACTTGGCAGCACTACATTTTTATTTGCAAATAAGTCGTGCGTATAAACGTACTATGTAATATACAGACACTTGATATACAGACGCGTGAGATTTTCGTAGTTAGTGTATTATATACACCAATAAATACAGAAATTTAAACAAAGAAAAATTATAAGATATTCCCTCAGTTAATGTAATTTTGACTATGTCTATTTATTTATTTTATTTTTTATTTGTTAAAAGTAAATAAATTTACAAATTAATAATAACGTATTGAGAACCATGAGAGGAAAACTCTGGAAATTTTCACAGCTAGTGCAGCATTTTAAAGGCAAGAGTAACGAATGCTTAAAACAAAGAAACTAAAAATTAAAGGGTGTTCTATCAGGTAACGTAATTTTGATATTAAGCTGTATCTTATGAACCATAATTATATAACACTTGAAACAAACAAAATTAATAATGAAAGGGTAAATTAATAACTACACGTACGGTATCCCTTCAAATGAAAAAATTCCTAAATCAAAAAAAAATCGCTCACACAATAAAAAACTCCAAAATTAAAAAAAAAACTTAAAAAATAGTAAAAATTAAAAAATGCGTTGAAACGAAAAAAAAACAGCAAAACGAAATAAATCGCCAAAAAAAAACAAAAACACGAAAAATCTAAAATAAATATTAAAAAAAGCCAAAAACAAAAAAATCGTCAAGTGAAAAAAGCGCTAAAATGAAAAAGCAACTAAACTAAAAAGATCGCCAAGAAGTCAAATTAAAAAGATATTCATAACGAGAAAAAATTGCCAAAATTAAGAAAATTTTGAAACGAAAAAAGCACCAAGGGAAAAAATTCCTAACATGAAACAAAAACTGCAAACAAAAAATTCGCCAAAACTAAAAAATCGCCAAAAAACGAAAAAATTCGACAAAACCAAAAAATCCTTAAAACAAAAAGGTACGCTAAAATTAAAAAGTACCCAAAAACAAATAAAAATCGCCAAAACGAAAAAAGGGATATGTGTATACGGTATTCGTACGGAACCCGTCATGTGCGAGTCAAAGGCGCACTTTGCAGAATTTATTTATTTAATTACCAAGCTAATCAGTAGTTATTTCTCTGAATAACTATATTACATCTTCTATTATATTTGCATAAAAAAGGAATAGTTGTTAGTCAGTGAATTCTCTAGAGCAATTTTTGGTGCAGTGCAAAAAGGCCATGTGCATAAGGCCATATGGCCTTATTTCTCAATCAATGGAGAAATAACACCATATGGCGTTATTTCTCTATGCTTTAAATGCAATTGAGCAACAACGATTGTAGTGTGCACCCTGCAGTTGGGTATAAGGGTAAGGCAGTATGGACAGCTGACGACATTTGCAGGAATGTTAAAAAGTACTAAAAACATATGGGAAGAACAAAAACAAAAAAAAGGTTAAAATGTCGTATGATTTTTGGTATACAAAAACAAATAGAGGTAGAGTATGGCATGATTTTGGTAGGCAAAAACAAAGACGTGTAAGAAGAATTTGATTGCAAAAGGACAGTTTTTGGAGATGGCGTGACCGAGGTTTGCAGGTAGAGGAAAAAGAAAATTTTTTGGTTTGGATCGAGACTTGGTAGAAGACACGACAAGTGGAGCAGAAAAGAAAAAGATTACCCGGAGAAGAAAAGGCAGGAGTGTGGTGATTAAAGTGCAGAAAATAAAATTGGTTTTTATTGTAATCATTAAAAATATAACAAAAAGAAAAATTTAATGACAAAACTAAGAAAATGCTAATTAAATGTAAAGATTGAATTAGTGATTCTAAAAAATGGAAAACTGTGAGAATTAGGATTCAGTGTAAAAATTCTAAATTCGTAAAAAGTAAATTAAAAGCAAAGCTTTCGACAAACAAAATTAATACTAAAATTTAGAAAAATTGAAACACAAAGCTATGAACAGTGGGAAACAAGATCTTCTTAAGTTAAAGATTGTGTTATAAGAAAAAATCAATATTTGCAACGTTAAAATAAAGCTTTGAAAAGTTAAAGGAAAAAGGAAGACAAATCTCGAAAAACTATTTACACCAATAAAGTTAAAACTATTCGCCACGAAAGCTCCACCACCTCTGTCGTGTCCAACGTGGGATTTCTCCTCCAATTCAGCGCACCGTCAGCCCCGGCGGTGCCAGGTATTTGCCACTATTTGACCTTGGACTTAAGACGAACACCTACGGACGAAATCCAAAATATATATATTTATCTTAGCCGTAAGTGTTTTTTTTTGTGTGTAAGGAAAACTTACCGTTAGAGCCAGTCCTCTGTTAAATTAGGACAGAGTGCGCGGTCATAGGGTTGAGCTCAAGCCAGGAACTCGTCGCGTGTAGGGGTAGTTTGCCCAGAAGTTTTCCGAAAAATAGAAAAAGGCAGTTTAATTAGGCAAGAGTAATCTATATATAAACAGTTTTGTGTTACGTACTTACCAAAAAATCCGAACGAAACACGCTGACGGACGGTCGGCTTAGCCTTAAACAGCCGAAGATTCGGAAGCCAGAAGTCAAGGGTCCAGAAGCAGATTAGCCTGTAGAAAAAAAATAGGTGTCAAATGAAAAGAAGAAAACCATTATTTAAATTATAGTAATATACATATAAGTAAAACACAAGAGAATATTCAGCATAGACTGTTTAATAGATTCTATTTGTCTTTATTTATATAAATACATATTTTCATTTGAGTTCTTTTTTTATATATAACATTTCTTTTTGCTTAAATCAATTACATATATATAATTACAAAAATTTATCAATGTGAATTGCTTTTCTTTCTCTTAAATTTTATGATTTTTCTAGTTTAATAAAAACGAAATTATTATAATGTTTTATAAATAGTTCGTCCTTTTTATTTCCAGACATGAGTGAGTAAACTTACTCCGGATAAAACAATGGAACGGTAAGGAAAGGATAAATAAACGTTTTTTTTAGGGGTACCCTGCAAATTCAAGGCCTTTAGGGTACCATGGTGAAATCCGAAGGGATTTCAAGTGGGTGGGCCGCCTAAGTTAGCGTTACATCTGCTAACAAAATAAGGGCAAAACAAACCAAACGTAGTAAGTTAAGGTGCAAATTTTAAAATCAA
The DNA here is from genome assembly GCA_956483635.1 of Panzeria rudis. NCBI lineage: Eukaryota > Metazoa > Arthropoda > Insecta > Diptera > Tachinidae > Panzeria > Panzeria rudis. Next base: position 10,810 of record CATQFL010000175.1, read on the forward strand.
CTTCAAAATCAAATTTTTTATCCTTTTTGATCACTTTCGGGCCCTTAATCAAACTTTTCTTATACTCAATTGTTTTCACCTAGTATACTCAAAAGGCTGGTATGATTTCATTTCTTTTGTTCAGTAGTCGCGTTAACCAGATAGATCGGCAAGAACTCCACCCAAGACGGCGAGCTCCAGCCGGGGAAAAAGACCGCCAGCATACCAGCATGGCCGAAGGTCTGGTAACACCGGAATGCTTTCATGCATTTAGGTTTCGATTGCATACGACTGCACATAACAAAATGGCGCCCAACGTGGGGCCCGAAAGTGCATCTATTAATTTATATTTTTGAAAAAAAGGATTTTCTGTGGTACGATTGGTGTAAGTCCTGTTGAGTCATAATACAACAGCTCTCAACAAGTTGCGACATCAAACAGTCCGCAAGTAGGTCCCACTAAAAGTCAGTTAGCTAGATTCAGTTTTCTTTTCAATTACTAATTCTTGGTAATATCTACATTTTAGTTTTTTTGCGTAACCTGAACTACTTAAATCCGTAAGTCCCGATAGGCTTTAGATGTAATAGTCTTTCGCGAGCCGACGGTCAAGGAGTCTAGGCATATGGTTTAGTTTCGGACTTAAGAAAATTCCATAGTTCTTGATACTAGTCGAGTCTGGCTATCAGGTCTTAGAACCAGTAGTTTTTATTGCTACGACGAGTACAGAATTATTGAATGAACTTGAGTCCAGTCAGTTAGTTTTTTTTAGCAATAACTTATTCTACTCTCTACAATACAGATGACAACATTTTTACCGATTTTTGGGGCAGTTGATAGTCCTGATATTTAAAGGCCTGAGAGCCTGATGATCAGTTGCATCACCTCAATTTTTGACAGCGCTGGTAGAGAAGTAGTACATTATTACATCCACTCAAGCACCATAATACTTATGAAACCTAAGAAAAAGATATTAAGAAATTTATTAGTTGGTTTGTTTTGCACTGTAAATATATTCATATACATACGTGTTTATGAAAGTATAGATAGCTTTGTCTATACATTTTTTTTATTTATCCTTATCCGCACCTGAAAATTCCATTGTTTCCGGTCATTTTTGCATTTTAAAAAATTTGCTTTTGCTTTTGTTTATTGAGATAATTCTCAAATAAGCAGATTTATGAACTTTATTTATAGATTTTTTTTTAATAGTTTTTCTTCTTCTAAACCATTGATTTAATTTAACTCAATATCGAATAATTTTTGAAGATTTGGGCGTGAGCATTTAGCGTCTATTTGATAGTGATAGCTTTTAATTAGGCCCAGTTTATTTTATTTTCCTTTTATTTATTCACGGGGAGTGTCAATTCTTTTCGTAGTATAGTTTCGGTAATTTCCAGTAGGGAGAATCCCCTACTATTAGGAATGGTAGTCATAACTCGATCTGGACAAAGACAACTTACAGCCGAGGGTATCGAAACAGAGTATTTCGCCAATATGAACAATTCGCCAAGTACAACAGCACCTACAGGGGTTTCACATACTGTACCCGCTAACACAGCTACAGCCATCGCTACTGCTGGAGAGGTAACGCCAGCAGTGCAACAATTCCTGTCCATGGCACAAGAAAGAAGCAGCCACTCGCATAATTTATCAAGTAGTACCATTCCTTCTCCAGAATTTAGTAGCTTGACTGCAAGAAACGTTCGCCAAAATTTTTATAATAGTCGGCCAGTTGAGCGAGCTCCTGATTCGAACAATATGCCGCCCCCAGAAGAAGCTAGGAACTCTCTGAGCGCAGAAATCAGGTCGCATATGGCTGAGATGCGGCAATTCTTTCAGCAAGAATTGGACCGCGTCATGAACAGTGCAGCAGCGGTCAGCAGGGCGAATGAACTGCTCACCTCTCAGGCCAATATTCAGATGTCTAGTAGCATACCTCCACCTAGAGTACAAACAAATGCTATAAATAATCGTGTACAAGAATTTGTTTCATCCAACTTACCCTCACAACATTTCCCTTCAAGATTATCGCCTCAGCAGGCACCCATTGGAAATTTTTATGTACCTCAGCAGCCATCTGCCTCAGGTATGAGACCGGATTTTGCGCCACAACCGCCACTAGGGCATGTCCGAGACCATCAACCAGGTGGGTATGGTCAACATTAGCAGCTCATAATAGAGTAGATTTGTCCAAATGGGGCATCAGGTTCGATGGTACTACCAAATCTGTTAGTGCCGAGGACTTCATTTTTCGGGTAGATATTTTGCGGCAAGACAATAATTGCTCCTTCGACGATATTAGGCGTGGTTTTCACCTATTGTTGGAAGGCCAGGCACTCGACTGGTACTGGAATTATAGGAAGCTGGCACCTATACAGACTTGGGAGGATTTAGAGAGAATTATGGACCGTCGGCAGCAGCCTAATGAATCTTTTGAGGATTTCTATAATTCCATAATGAAGCTTAGAAATCAGCAACGGTCGCCTTACACTGAAAGGGATTTAGTTGAAATAATGAAGGCCAATTAAAAACCCTCATTAGCACACTTACTATTCTCAGTGAGGATTGAGGGATTGTATGATTTTTGCCAGCAGGCCAAGCGGGCTGAAAACTTGATTTCTAGCCAAAGGCAACAATATTCCCAACGTCCATTTGCAGCTGCTCGTGTCCATGAACTTGACTTTGATGAAGAAGAAAACGCTGGTGCGAGTCTGGATATAGATGCCATATCAGCCCCTAATCATTCTGAGTGCTGGAACTGCCTTAAAGGGGGTCATCATTGGCCCGACTGCCCATCACCCAATCGCCGAATTTTTTGCTATGGTTGCGGTCGGGGTAATGTTGTGAAACCCAAGTGCCCAAAATGCCAGGGAAACCTGCAGTCGACCAAGTCTCGAACGGGGGAGACTCGTTCAACACAAACTTAAGCCCGCTCAGTAAATCGACCGTTACAGTCGAGCCCGAAAAACCAATCTCAATTTTAGTCAATCCAAAGAAAGAAAAACCTCAAGTAGAGGAAAAAAGGGTTCGCGATATTAAACCTCTGCATCAGCGAATTGCTGAATATCAGGCGGCAAAACTTATAATTTTCGGGGTGGTGTCGAATCGTATAAAGAAAGTGATAGAAAGATATAAGAAAAGGAAATTAGTAAGACGGGAAATTATGTCGGCCTCACTCTATGAGGGGGATGACACACGTTTCTACGTTAAAATAATAATAAATGGTTTGAGTATTGAAGGTCTAGTAGATAGTGGCGCGACAGTCACCTGTCTAGGTAAAGGCTGCTTGGAATTTGTTGAGAAAACAGGCCTGAAAATTTTTGATTTTGTATCTTGCATAAAAACTAGGGATGTAACGAATACCGATACCGATACCGATATATCGGCGATACTTCAGATTTTCCGATACATCGGTATCGGCGATATTTTACTGTCGATACGACGATACTTTTAAAATTTTTTTCAGAGTTTTTTTTAACAAGAAATTTCTTTTTGTTCGATTTTACCATGAATTAAATTCACTTCGTTATCTTTTAAATCTTATTAATATTAATTTTAAAAATTAATAACATTTTATGCTGTTATTTAGTAAAAAAAATTATTTATTTTTTGTTAATTTTATCATGAATTCAAATTCAAGTCGTTGTTTTTTTAAATCTTATTCCAAAGAAGTCATGAAAATGTAGAATTCGCGATCTGGAAGTATTGCAAATTTGGATAATTTCTAATTAGTTTTACATATCCTTGCCATTGCAAGAAGTTCTGTTTTTCGATTACCACTCACCGAATTGGAAGCGATGCTAGGACCAATTTCTTTTTCGGTATTCTATAATGATTTTTCCTCAAGAAAAAAGGATAAAAAATTACCCATTTTCAAAATTTTTTTTATGCGAATTTAAACTCGGAACTGCATTTTCATGTAAATTTAAGTGAATAAATATAAACTTAGAAGTCTTTTAATAATTAAGCTATTAAGTTATTTAGAAGAATATTAGTTGAAAAATGTCCTTTAAAAAATCGATTTTTTAAAAAGCATGGCGAGTATTTTTTAAAATTATAAAGGAATTAAACATTTTTCTTGCTTTTCTAATAATTATCTGCATATTTTTAACATAAATTTTTTGGAAGCAAAGAAAATGTAGCTCCTTAAAAATTACTTCCAATGTTTTATCAATTTTAAATATTCTCTCTTATAATGTAATTTTGCATAATAAAAAAATTACACTTGAGTTTTGTTAATCTAAACTTGAACTCAATTTCAATATTCGTATCGGTATCGGAATCGGCGATATTTATTTTTAAATATCGGTATCGGTATCGGATCGGCAAAACGGCGTATCGTTACATCCCTAATAAAAACAGCCGATGGCAGTCCTCACAAAATTGTCGGACGGGTAAAAGCCAACATTTGCGTGAATAACATGTCTAAAGAAATCGTGTTTTATTTAGTACCAACACTAAATAGGCCTTTGTTTTTGGGCGTGGATTTCCTGCGGAAGTTTGGTTTATTTAATCATATAGGCAGCCTAACGACAAATGATGTATACTTGGGCCCGGAGAACGAGATGGGAGAGAACCAAATTAAAACTCACGTGTTGACACCGGAACAGCAGGATCAGTTAGATCGAGTTATAGCGAAGTTTCCGTGCTATACGAAGAAGGGCCTTGGGCGAACCAGTCTGGAGGTCCATATGATTGACACCTGCGATGCAACTCCGGTGAAGAACAGGCATTATCCCGTCTCTCCAGCTGTGCAGAAGTTGATGTACGCAGAGCTTGATAGGATGCTTGATCTTGGGGTCATTGAGCAGAGCGAGAGTCCTTGGAGCCATCTGGTTACTCTCGTCCGTAAGGGCGAGAAGAATCGACTGTGTCTGGATGCTCGTAAGCTCAATGCACTCACGATCAAAGACGCCTATCCTCTGCCGCATATTGAAGGTCTGCTCAGCCGGCTAGGAGACACCTATTTTATATCAAGCGTTGATCTCAAGGACGCGTTCTGGCAGATACCGCTAGAGGCCTCCAGTAGAGAAAAGACTGCTTTTACGGTGCCGGGAAGACCACTTTACCATTTTACGGTAATGCCCTTTGGGCTGTGTAATGCAGCTCAAAGGCTATGCCGTTTAATGGATAAGGTGATTCCCGCGGCACTTCGGGAGAGAGTCTTTGTCTATCTGGACGACCTCTTAATTGTATCGCCAGACTTTAAAACTCACCTGGAGTTGTTAGAGCAGGTGTCTGATCGTTTGGAACAGGCAGGTTTGACTATAAACGTGGCCAAGTCAAAGTTTTGTTTTATGGAACTTCGTTACCTAGGGTATATAATAGGTGGAGGAAAATTAAGCCCTGACTCAGAAAAAGTGAACACAATTCTAAAATTCACTTACCCAAAAACTGCTAAACAGGTCAGGAGTTTTATGGGAGCCACCGGGTGGTACAGGCGATTTATCCCTGATTATGCGGCAATTTCAGCGCCAATATTCAACACGCTCAAGAAAGGTAAATCGTTTAGTTTTCCCGAGGATGCTCAAAATGCCTTCGATCAGTTGAAAAATGCCCTCACCACCAGCCCGGTACTGTCGCATCCGGATTTTGACAAGCACTTTTATGTGCAGTGCGATGCGTCGGATGTAGGCATAGGGGCCGTTTTGTTTCAAAGGTATGAATCGGGTGGAGAACATCCGATCGCTTATTTCTCCCATAAGCTCACATCTGCTCAAAGAAATTACTCAGTCACTGAGAGAGAGTGTTTGGCCGTGGTTTTGGCCATTAAAAGGTTTAGGCCTTATATCGAACTGATGCCATTTACTGTGATTACTGACCACAGTAGTCTGAAATGGCTAATGTCACATAAGGACATAAAAGACCGGCTTGCGCGATGGAGTCTGCATTTGCAGTCATATGCATTTGACATAGAGCATCGACCAGGGCCCAAAAACGTGCCAGACACCCTTTCTCGGTATGACTTTGAGGAAATCTCTGAAAATATGATGAGCTTAATTAATTTGGACTCAGAAGCATTCAAAGGTGATAATTACCTAGATTTAATTTCGGTGATTAATGAAAACGCAGATCAACTGCCAGACCTCAAAGTATTGAACGGTTTTGTATACAAACGAGTCCAGCCGTACGACGGTATACCACTTAATGAAGACTTCACTTGGAAGTTATGGGTTCCACCCGAGCTAACGTCTGACATTATTAGAAAATGCCATGATCCACCTCAATCTGCTCACGGGGGATTCGGTAAAACCCTTCGACGAGTGAAAGAATATTTCTACTGGCCCAATCTAAACTCGCAAATCCGCGCATATGTGGCAAATTGTCAGGTATGTAGAGAAACAAAATCCGCCAATACCACGTTAAGGCCACCGATGGGTGCAGAATGTATATCTGTACGCCCATTTCAACGTATTTTTATTGATTTTTTGGGTCCGTACCCACGCTCAAAACAGGGAAATTATTTCATAGCACTCGATCATTTAACAAAATTTGTCTTGCTAAAGGTAATGCCTAAGGCCAGCAGTAAAAATGTTGTAAAATTTTTAATTACGGAAGTGTTTCATAAGTTTGGAACGCCCGAAACAATAGTGTCCGATAATGGCAAACAATTTGTCAGTAAAGAATTCCAAAATTTAGTATCTAATTTTGGGGTTAAGCACATAAAGACTGCTCTACATGCTCTACAAGCTAATGCTTCGGAGCGTGTAAATCAGTCAATTATAGCCGCGATACGCTCGTACTTACAAAATGATCACACGGAATGGGATAAATATCTGTCTGATATAGAATTTTCGCTTAGATCGTCAATTCAGACATCTATTGGGGTTACACCATATTTTGCGCTCTTTGGCGTAAATATGGTCGGGCACGGCAGTGTGTACAGGCTAGCACAAAAACTTAAGAGCCTAGAGGATCCTGAAATGAATGTGGTGCCGAAAGCAGCGAAACTAGATCTGATCAGACAGAAAATACGCGAAAACTTGCACAAAGCCTACGAACGTGGCGAGAAATCGTATAACACGCGCTGCCGGCAGGTAAAATTTATACCAGGGCAGGAAGTGTATCGTCGGAATTTCCAGCAAAGTGCTGTTAAAGATAACTTCAACGCAAAATTAGCACGAAAATTTTTGAAATGCCGGATTGTACGGCCTATCGGTAAAAGCCTATACGAAGTGGAAGATCTTCAGGGGAAAGTGTTGGGGGTATTTCACGCCAAGGATTTAAAGCAGTACCCTTAACATCCTTGGTGGGCTTAGTCCCAACATTTCCGCCCGCACCATTGTTTTTTTTTCCTTTCGCAAAATATCACAAACTAATATTTTAAACACGCTTTTTTTATGATTTTTGTACGCGTTTTACCGAGATTTACCAGACTTGTCTTATTAATTTTAAGTTTTTTTACTTTATATATTTTTTTTTATCCTTAGACCCATTCGGTGTTAGTATCGGACTTCACTTGGTACTGGTGCTCAGCAGAAGTCAGTTTTGCACGCAGTGAGGTATTAATTGGTTTGCTTGTAACTTAAGCTTACGTTTCTAAGCTGTCTACATTTGTAGCCGTCATCGCTCCAATAGTGGAACCCTATGATCACTCTGGGGAACTATGCCATTAAGAGCTAAGGGTTCTTAGCCACCTAGAGCAATAACATGTGTCTGAGACCGATCTTACAGCGAGTTAAAGCAAAGCACAATTAATAGGCCCAATAATAATTTCGGAAAATCATTAGTGGTTCATTGCGACAAAAGTGACAGCTGTTGATAGCAGTATCAGGTTTAGCTGATAATTTGCCGAGAGGAAAAGGGTACAAGGTTATCCTTGGACAAGCGGAATATAAAAAGAAAATTCGAGCCCGAATATCAGAACGACATAGCATTTTCACGAGGCCTAGCTTATTAGTAGGTGGCTATATTTAATAACTATTTTGTAAAATTTGGTAATTTAAAAATGTTTTGAAGTTGACCTAGCTAAGTTTGAGTCCTAGTTAAATCTAGTTTGTTCTAGTTAAATCTTTTGGGCCGTCCGCCGGAAGCAGTTGAAAATTTTATACCAAAGATGGTAGTAAAAGGTAGCAACTAGTTAGGTGTAAGGCCACTAAAAACAAGGATCGAACTAGAACTTAGCTAAGTCGCATAAATAACCTAACCGCAAGAACATAGAAATATCTTATGCAATAGGACTTACCCCGAAAGTTCAGTTTCATCTTCTGGTTGCGCAGAACCCTTATAAATATATAGGCCCTCCCGTTAGCTTATCATGAGCGTATATAAGGGTGGCGTTGATAATACCAAAATACCTGTAAAATGATAGAAGGAAAGACTTTAGTATATATTTATCATTTTAGATTAGTATAGTAGTTTTAGGAAAGGTAACTTTACTCACTCAGTGAATCCTCACGATAGCAGTGGGTAGTCTTCTTCTAAACCTCAGGTCACCTCTGAACTCCTATAACCTGGGGATAGAAAAGAAAGTATAGTCAATTAATTAATAAAATTTACTTAATTAGGAAAAATGCAATTATTAATAAGTATGGCGGTCTAGTTTAAAAGGTTCTAAAAGGGAAATCATGAACTATATAGGATTTTCTTTGATGCCATTTCGAACCCTTTTTGAAATTTGTAATTTTAGACCAGTTTCCAAATTCATTAGAAGTTTTATAAAAACTTTAATTCCACTGCGGGATATAAATTCCCTAGGTTGTACTGCACATTTTTTTTTTTTATTTTTCCCACTCGTCAGGAAATTTTTTTTTTGTATTTATGAAACCGCAGGGGGTACTAACCGCCAAGGTCTCAAAGCGTCAGCCTTAAAAGCCTTGGTGGTTTTAGTCCCTGCATTCCAACGGTGTTTCAAGGCTTGAATTAAACTTGAATTCTAGGATTGAAATAAACCATAATTCAAGGCTTGAAATAAACTTGACTCAAGGCTTGAAGTAGTCTATATTTCAACTGTAATGTTCTGCTTGAATTCAAGCTCTCATTTACTGGAGAATATTATTGAAATGAAATATAAATTTTAACCCAGGTTGTTTATATTTATAAACGTGTAGGGCCGTTTGTTTTTGTCTATTTAAAATAAAACATTTTTTTTTGGTAAGCATCTAAAAGGGACCAAAGGACCCAAGTGAGCCGGCTTTTAGAAACCGGCAGCCTGTTCAACCTATCTAAAAATTTGGGTTCTTTTCATGTTTAACTATTAATTAAAGAGTGAGATCTTGGCAGTGCTGCTGCAATTTTCTAGTGACAAGTTCTTCCGTTGTTATAAAAGTGCATTTTGAATTGTGTCAACAAATTTGAATATCGAGAACAGATATTTAAAAATATATACAAGCAAATAATGTTTTTCCTCCAATTATTGTGCTGGCGTTTAATTGCCTAATTTTGTAAAACAGTTTTTTTTAACTGTACCACCAGATTTGAATTTTAAGAAAGCAATTTTTTTTAATTGATATTAAAAATTTCACATATCGACATTTATTAGTATTTTTCTTTTGTTAATTTTCTTCATTTATTCTTTATTTTATTTCAAATGTTCTTGACACAAACCGGCACTTTACCAAAAACAAAACTGCCTGTGGAATACTAATTGCTTCACACTTGATTTCAAGCAAAATTGCTTATTGGGTTGCCAATACGACACGTTATATTTAGCAACATGTTGCAAGGCATTACTTCAAAACAAGACTCGCTGAGGCCTGGTACTCTGTTCAAATTTGTGAAAAATGTCGAACAACATTGATTATTTCATGCGAAAAGTTTGACACGTAACTAATATTAACTAGCGCTTGAAACTATGTTATAATTTCTTACGTTTGTAACAAACCCCCATGCGTGTGTTGCAAATTCCATGTGAAACAACTGCCACTCATATTATTTCGCATGAAAACGTAAAAGGCTGTCGATACATTTCTCGTGCTTTTCACCAGACAAACAGAATACTACTATGGCAACATTTTTCCCATCAACAATTCACGTGAATTTTTTTTATATGTATGCTGACAGCGTTTCACGTGAAAAGTTGAACAGAATACCAGGCTTAAAGCTGAAGGTCCACAACACGCGTTTCATGCGTTATCAGCGTCTGTCACGAGTAGAATCAATGTAATTATATGTGGCAAGTTAATTAACACAAAACGCGCAACGAACGCAACGCGTGGTGTGGACTTTCGACTTAACTTGCAATGTAAAGCTATCTTGAGTCTTTTCGACAGACGCATAGGACGCGGAAAAACGCGTCATATCGACTCACAGCGTGAGGCACGATTTAGTTTTAATTAAATACCTCACTCGTACACCAATTCATTACACTTACCTTTTCATCCGGAGACGGCTAGAGTACCCAGGAACAATCCAGTATACGGCCGAAAAATCACGTTAAATTGTGGCCAACGGTCGGTCGCCATCATTATAACCTGCGAAATAAAATTGTTTAATACATATAATTTACATTTAATTATGCCAAATTCACTTACCTTTTCTTACTCCAGCAGAAGAGCGCATCAAAAGAAAGTTGTACCTAAAAAAGGAAATTAAAGAATTAATAAAAAATTATTCAAATAATATAAATTCATTAATAATTACTTACCGACGTGTTGGTTTCATTGATGATTCTTCTTCTACCGACGCTAGTATTTCATTCAGAGGGCGAAGCCGATGTAAGGTGGTAGTCGGCGGCGGCTTGTAGCCGGCTAACAGCCGACCTTTTTTTCGCCGGTGACGGCGGGCACAAGGTATCGGCTAACACAGGATTCCTTGCAAGGCGAAATTATAGCAGGTGGTCTCGACAGATCATGAAAATATTTTTTTTTTGCTTGTATTCGCTCATTGTATTTTCGATGTTGTTACATTGTGAAATGCTTTATTGACATATTTTGCCGTACTTTTTTTGGCAAACTAAAAGGGTTTTCTTTTCAAAGCGAATTGGGGCGAGTCTACCGGGTATAAATTCGCCTTGCATACTATGATGCAATAATTAACAAAGCGAATTAATATCAAGTGGCCTTATCATCAAAACAACACCCATACAAAGTAGGTGTAGGACTATTTTTATTAGTGCTTTGACAGTTCGGGTTAAAGTTTTTCTCTTTTCTTATATAGAGTTTGACTGATTGGGTGTAATCAGCTGATTATCATCTGTGATGATAGGGCTACCTGGTACTGAATTCGCCTTGATCCTTAAATCCCACTTCAATTCGCCTTAATAAACGCGTTTAGTTAATGGCAAATCGAACTCAACACAGTTGACAGGAGACATATGTAAATACAAAACTAAAACAAAGCATGATAATTTAGTGTGAAATAAAGAAATTTTGCTAGTTTATACCTTGTGATTGGAATATGTGAAATGGTTTAGTTTATATTCAAAGTGAACTATTTTCCGTTATAAACACAATATATAATTTGTTTTGACAGCTACGAATTGCAAATCACCTGGGCTGGTGACGTCACCTGTTATGAATTCGCCGTGGTTTTAAATTGTTTTTCAAGTTAAATTTTTAGCACAATACCATACTGAACTCACAGGGCATACTTGTATCAGGTATATTTGGCCCAATTATGTATCAGTTTGCCTTGCAAAACGATTTACTGCCTTATTTTGAAAAAAATCGTTGTTACAAAGAAGAATGTGCTAATACGTTTCAAGAGTATATTGAATATTTTAAATACGCATGTGAGAAAATACACACTCTTTGTAAACCATTGGCCGATGTTAGCTACACGATTCAGTGGCGGCTAAGTGATAGTGAAACTAATTGGCGGCGGCCGTTCGCCTGCTATTGACCGACCGGCTTCGCTCTCTGAATACAATCCGCACTGTTTTTCCAAAAAAAAAAATAAAAATACTACTTCGAGTTGCCAGATCAACAGAAATGGCAGTAGGTACAAATGGGTGTGAACTTCACGAACTGTCATTATTTTAGTTAATTGAAAATACCCAAATTCGAAGGTCACATATGAGCACCTTGTTTCCCTCCCATTCTAGGTCCATGGGCGGACTCTAGAATGGTGGCGTTTGTAGTGTGCACCCTGTAGTTGGGTATGAGGGTAAGGCAGTATGGACAGCTGACGACATTTGCAGGAATGTTAAAAAGTACTAAAAACATATGGGAAGAACAAAAACAAAAAAAAAAAGGTTAAAATGTCGTATGATTTTTGGTATACAAAAACAAATAGAGGTAGAGTATGGCATGATTTTGGTAGGCAAAAACAAAGACGTGTAAGAAGAATTTGATTGCAAAAGGACAGTTTTTGGAGATGGCGTGACCGAGGTTTGCAGGTAGAGGAAAAAGAAAATTTTTTGGTTTGGATCGAGACTTGGTAGAAGACACGACAAGTGGAGCAGAAAAGAAAATGATTACCCGGAGAAGAAAAGGCAGGAGTGTGGTGATTAAAGTGCAGAAAATAAAATTGGTTTTTATTGTAATCATTAAAAATATAACAAAAAGAAAAATTTAATGACAAAACTAAGAAATGCTAATTAAATGTAAAGATTGAATTAGTGATTCTAAAAAATGGAAAACTGTGAGAATTAGGATTCAGTGTAAAAATTCTAAATTCGTAAAAAGTAAATTAAAAGCAAAGCTTTCGACAAACAAAATTAATACTAAAATTTAGAAAAATTGAAACACAAAGCTATGAACAGTGGGAAACAAGATCTTCTTAAGTTAAAGATTGTGTTATAAGAAAAAATCAATATTTGCAACGTTAAAATAAAGCTTTGAAAAGTTAAAGGAAAAAGGAAGACAAATCTCGAAAAACTATTTACACCAATAAAGTTAAAACTATTCGCCACGAAAGCTCCACCACCTCTGTCGTGTCCAACGTTTGATTTCTCCTCCAATTCAGCGCACCGTCAGCCCCGGCGGTGCCAGGTATTTGCCACTATTTGACCTTGGACTTAAGACGAACACCTACGGACGAAATCCAAAATATATATATTTATCTTAGCCGTAAGTGTTTTTTTTGTGTGTAAGGAAAACTTACCGTTAGAGCCAGTCCTCTGTTAAATTAGGACAGAGTGCGCGGTCATAGGGTTGAGCTCAAGCCAGGAACTCGTCGCGTGTAGGGGTAGTTTGCCCAGAAGTTTTCCGAAAAATAGAAAAAGGCAGTTTAATTAGGCAAGAGTAATCTATATATAAACAGTTTTGTGTTACGTACTTACCATTAAAATCCGAACGAAACACGCTGACGGACGGTCGGCTTAGCCTTAAACAGCCGAAGATTCGGAAGCCAGCAGTCAAGGGTCCAGAAGCAGATTAGCCTGTAGAAAAAAAATAGGTGTCAAATGAAAAGAAGAAAACCATTATTTAAATTATAGTAATATACATATAAGTAAAACACAAGAGAATATTCAGCATAGACTGTTTAATAGATTCTATTTGTCTTTATTTATATAAATACATATTTTCATTTAAGTTCTTTTTTTATATATAACATTTCTTTTTGCTTAAATCAATTACATATATATAATTACAAAAATTTATCAATGTGAATTGCTTTTCTTTCTCTTAAATTTTATGATTTTTCTAGTTTAATAAAAACGAAATTATTATAATGTTTTATAAATAGTTCGTCCTTTTTATTTCCAGACATGAGTGAGTAAACTTACTCCGGATAAAACAATGGAACGGTAAGGAAAGGATAAATAAACGTTTTTTTTAGGGGTACCCTGCAAATTCAAGGCCTTTAGGGTACCATGGTGAAATCCGAAGGGATTTCAAGTGGGTGGGCCGCCTAAGTTAGCGTTACATCTGCTAACAAAATAAGGGCAAAACAAACCAAACGTAGTAAGTTAAGGTGCAAATTTTAAAATCAACTTCAAAATCAAATTTTTTATCCTTTTTGATCACTTTCGGGCCCTTAATCAAACTTTTCTTATACTCAATTGTTTTCACCTAGTATACTCAAAAGGCTGGTATGATTTCATTTCTTTTGTTCAGTAGTCGCGTTAACCAGATAGCTCCAGCCGGGGAAAAAGACCACCAGCATACCAGCATGGCCGAAGGTCTGGTAACACCGGAATGCTTTCATGCATTTAGGTTTCGATTGCATACGACTGCACATAACACGATATACGCAACAAATTTACAAATGGGAAATAAAGCCATATATTTTTGTTCATAAAATTTTTCTTTTTTTTTCATTCTTTTTACTTTTTAAATATATTATATACATATATTCATATTATGTATGTTATTCTATTAACATAATTTTTAGTTTGTTTATTAACAAGGCGAATCCAGCGAAAGCGGCTTGGCTCAGTAAAGTTGTCTGTATAGCCGGCATTCGGACGGGATTAGCAGTTTTTCCTCTCGGTATATCGAAAAGCGGCTTCGCTGAGTAACGTGTTTTGAATAGCCGGCCTTCGGGCGGGCTTAGGGTTTTCTCCTCTCAGTATATCGAAAAGCGAATTCGCTGATTAAAGTATTCTGCCTTCAGGCATTCTTGAGGAAGGATTTTATCCTCTGGGTTTATCGAAGAGCGACTTCACTGATTAAAAATTTATGCATAGCAGGTCTTCGACCCGGCTTAAATGTTTTTTCCTCTCAGTACATTTAAAAGCGGCATCGCTGAGTAAAATTTGCTGCATAGCCGTCCTTCGGCCGTTCTTAAGAGTTTCTTCTTCTCAGTATTACGAAAAGCAGCATCGCTGACACTTTCTTCTCTCGGTATATCGTAAAGTGGCTTCGCTTAGCTAAGATTTTCTGCCTAGCCAGCCTTTACCAGTGCACAAGGATTTTCTTCTCTGAAAGCCTTTTTTTGACAAACGCAGATAAATAAACCTATAAGCCCTCCCAAATTGGTTGACTATACTTCAATGTGTATGTGGAAAAAACAAACAGCTGATAGCTTAATTACCCTGTAGTCCCAGCTGTTGCCGACGACATTGACATCGATGTTGTCTACAAGACAATCTATGATTTGTCGCCTGTAAAACACGTTTAGAAACTAATTTGTTCTGACAAGATTATGAAAATTTGTGTTACAAAGGCCTATTGACAACAGCAAGAGTAATAGCTGCATCGAAGTTGTCGTGTGTACGGAATTAGTGGCTTTTCACACTATCCCTTTTTAGCCTTGCTTTTTTTACAATTTTCTTTTAAATCCCCTACGAAAAGTCACACACATTTACATTACAGACTTTTTATCCATGCCTTTTTTGACGATTATACAAATGTTGAGAGTACGAAAATTACAAAGAGAAATAACAAAAAACCCCTCAAATTTCAATTTGTGCCTTTTTTCTTACCCCCCTCTCTTTCCCAAACTAAAAAAGCCTGCCTTTAAAGCAGAGGAGCATTACTATTTATTGAATGAACATACCCAACAAACCATACAGTAATTAAAATCCAATACAACTTGAGAATAAGCTTATATAAATAGTGGGCCTTAAGCTTTTCCTAACTTCGCTTATAATAATGTTTATAAAATGTGGTTTCACAAGCAGTTTTTAACAATGCTTGAGAAACTATTATTATACACAACTGTTTCTAAACTATGCTTATAAGCGTCATACATATGTACTTATATTCAAGAGAACAATATAACGATTGAAAAATACTTATCTTTTTCGGAATATTGTATGTAAATAGAATGTATTGAAAAAGACTTATCTTTTTCAATACATTCTACAGCGGCATTTGCATCTACTTTAAATTGCAAATTGTGTGCACGTGTAATATAAAAAATATGTAATATGCATGTTTAAATATGTACGTAATAAATAAATGAAATCGAATCATTTTGATGTAAATAATAAGAATTTTCTTTTTCAACATTAAAAAATACATTATTTGTGAATTTTATTCTTCAAAGCTGATAAAAATATTAAGACAAATTAGGTTTTCTATAAAAATGTTAATATATTATTTTCATAAGCTTATTCTACAATTGCAAGAATAAGCTTATAGTAAGCATGCACTTATAATATTTTCAAGAGGGTTCCGTTTTGATTTTTCTACAATTGTTACGATAGCTTTTTCAATTTATTTTCAATACTTTTTCAAGCTTTAGGCTTATGTTATGCTGACTTTAGACGACATGTTTTTTACATATGGCTTGTTAGGTGTGTGAGACATATGTAACTTCGCATGTTTGTCAAAATTGTCAATTTACTGACGGTTTATAATATTTGCTTTCACACGTACATGTGCAATTACATCTGACATAACCTCTGAGTGTTCACAACAGCTGAGTTTTTGCACAATTTTCGTAAATATATAAAGCGCTCTTTGCTTTTTAATGTTTTTTCAGCTAAACCACACTTCTGATAATTTAATACAGCTGATGTCAGATGAAAATAGAACACGCTCTAATTGAAAATTTTTCATCTGACTTTGCTTCTGTAAATGTCATCTGACAATGTTTCTTATGTTTCACACGGCATGTATCACTTTTGCAGTGGGAAATTTGACAAGTCAGATGTAAAATACATGTCGTCTAAAGTCACATTAGTAAGCTTATTATAATATTTTTCTCAAGCCATTTGGTATGTTGGGTATTTATTTATTTATACATATGTATATGAATATAATAAAAATATATCGTCACAGAAAATGCAAGAAGCCCTATCTACCATTTTAAAAATTTTACAGTAGAAGAATAAAACTTTACTCAAATGAAAAATATATTGACAATTAGTGCAAAATTTTACAATAAATCTATAAATTTGTTAGTTCTTTATTACTTGTAATGTAAAATTTTGCAATAATTGCCAATATATTTTGCATTTAAACAAGGTAACATCACTGCTACCGGGTAATATTTGGCTCTGCATATCATGGTAGAATAATAAATAACTACCTTGCGCACACAATACCACACGTTTGTTTGCTGCTCCTGTTATACAAACGCACACATACCCTCTCTATTAATGTTTGACATTTTCTATCCCAAAATGAACATTTGTATTAGTTAAGCCTTTATGACACTCGATTTTTTCTTAATTTTTTTAAGTTTTGGAGAACATTGCAAATATAATATGATAGGAAATTTTAGCAGGTGCAAAAAGTTCAGCTATATTAAGAAAAATACCAAATTGTCAAAGCTTTTACTAATGTTATCGATAAAAAATGAGGGCCTGTCAGAAAAAATGTCCAATGTTGCCAAGTTAGCGGTTTATTCAAGAATTCAGAATTAAGCGCCTCTTTATTTCAACTTTTTTTTCTGTTCGCGTTTTATTATAAATAAAAAGTAAGCAGCACTTAAAGAAAACTTTACAATTTGCTTACATTTTGTATAGCTGTTTCTTTCTATCACTTGCACTTTCTTTCTTTCAATCCTATAGCAAAACAATGCAAGAAAAATGTAGTGTCATAAAGGCTTTATGCGACTACCTGTTATATTATTCTACTATGCTGCATATGTATTATGTACATATGTATGTATGTATGTATATGTAAATGGAAAGGTATGTACAACATTTAAATTTTTTAATAAATTTTTATAAAAAGAGATACATACTAAGTAGCATATATTGATTTTAATTGATCTCCTGTAAACATTTTAAAATGTTAGATAGGACTTTTTACATTTTCTGTGACGATATGCTACATATGTACATATGTGTTTCTTCCACATACATATTAATATTTATCGTCACAAAATATTTCAAATTAATTAAATAACGCTGGCATAAATGAATTCTTAAATATTTTAGATGTTTGTTATATTCAAAATTTTAGTATTAAAGATCCGTAATTAAGAGTTGTCTAAGGTTTCTTATAAAATATTCTATACCGAAAAGAAAAATTAATTAAGGGTAAAATTTTTTTTCTAAGGTGTTTAAAACAGGGACTGAAACCGAACCTGAGCCCAAACGGGTTCAGCTTCGCTGTTTATGACGCCTTTGAACCCGAACCCGTTGAACCCTAAAATTCTGCAAGGTTCGGGTTCAAAAAAATAGAGAAATATTTAATAAAAGATAAATAAAAAACATTACACTTCTTGCATGCAAAAAAATTAAAAACAAAATCAAAATAAAATAAGGACTAAGGCAAATTCATACCAGGTGGAGGCACCCCGACAGCTGATTTTTTTGCAATTTTTAAAAGTGCCGAATGATTGCCAAAATTTTTGCTTTTTCTTGTTCTGGGTATTTCTTATAATTTCTAATTTGAAGTATATTTTTTTATGTCAATGCGGTACGTACACAGAAAAAATTATCATGGGTTTTTATTTTAACACACATGTGTTTGAATTTGTTTTTAAATTTTATCATTTTTTTCTTTGGTTTTTAAATATTCCAATACAAAATTAAACGAAAACAATTATTTTATATATGAGGGCAAGATTTACAGTCAAACATATGGAATGCCAATGGGAAACCCTCTCTCCCCAACCATCGCCGACATTGTGTTAGACACTCTTTTAGAGAAAACAACGAAAGAATTAAGGGATAAAAACATAGACATGAAATTATTAACAAAGTATGTGGACGACTTATTTGCCATTATAAAAAGAAAAGACGAGAGAATTATATTGGAGGTTTTCAACAGTTACCACAATAAACTAAAATTTACTATTGAAAATGAAATCAACAATTCGCTGCCATATCTTGACATGAAAATAATGAGAAATAAAAACAGAGTTATAACAGATTGGTACATGAAAGAAATACATAGCTTCAGGCAGAATAATAAATTATAACTCAACACAACCAATAAAACATAAGACAAATACAATTTTGAATTTTATTAATAAAGTGGTAAATTTAAGTCACGACAAATTCAAAAATAAAAATATTAAGAAAATTAAAGAAATATTAAAAAACAATAATTATCCGGCAAACTTGACAAATAGTTTAATAGATAAATCAATACACCACATAACGAAAAACAATAACACAAAACCAACATCTGGCAACACTAAATTTGTAAGCTTACCTTATATTCCAAAGCTCACTGAGAATAATAAAATAAAAGAGATAATTAATGAGGAAGGAATTATTTTTGCTCACAAACCAAACAAAACAACAAATACACTGTTCACAAATCTTAAAACAAAAATAAACAAAAAAGACCAAAGTAATGTTGTATATGAAATCAAATGCAATGGAAACTCAAACGAAAGCTGCAAACAAGTTTATATCGGGACAACAAAAAGAAATTTGGGGGTAAGAGTAGCTGAGCATGAGACTGACATTAAAAAAGGACGACAATCAACTGCATTAGCGCAACATTGTTTGGATTATTCTCACACAGCTGATCTGGAAAATGTAAAAATATTACACAAAGAAAGAAAATACAATAAAAGATACACTTTGGAAAGCTTAAGTATTCAACAAAAAATGGACATAGCAATGAACAGCAAGACTGACAAAGACAACACTAATGCTACTTATAGCATTGTATTAGGTTAAACTTTAGTGTAACTCCAGCTGTGATATTAGAACGTTAAGAATAAGCTTATACTGTGATATTTACCAATTTTTAATTATTTTTGCAATTATTTTTTAAATTATGTGTTTTATGTCGTATGTAGTCATGTCGCGTCAAATTACATTAACAAAATTTAAGTGCAAATTTTATTAAGAGAGTAAATATGTAAGTTTAAGTAAAATATTAATTGTTGTATTATCGCTATTGTCATTACATTAAAATTGTTCTTTTTTATTTATTTATGAATGTTACCAGATTTCAATAAAAACTATTATCCCTGAAGATGTTGGAAAATCCCAACGAAACGTCGGATATGAATAAATGAAATAAAATTGTCTTTTATTTGCATTTAAATCAAATTTTAATGACCTTAGAAGCCTGAATAGAAACAATTCTATAAAAACTAATTTAAAAATTTGATTTTTTCTTATTAAATATTTACGAATTTTAGTGTTTAATTTTACGAATTTTGTGATAGGTCCCATTTCCGTAAAATAAATGTTTGAATTTAGTAATAGAATACGCATTATAGTTTTTTCTGTGTACGTTACAAAATTGAAAAAAAAAATTTGAAAGCTAAATAAGTTAAATTTAAATAAATTAAAAAAATATAAACGTATAAACGTGAATGTAAAATTGATTTATATATATATATATATATATATATATATATATATATATATATATATATATATATATATATATATATATATATATATATATATATATATATATATATATATATATATATATATATATATATATATATATATATATATATATATATATATATATATATATATATATTATATTATTAAACAAAATAATTGCGCGTGCTTAAATTTTTGGATTTAAACCCGAACCCTGAACCGAACCCGAACCTGAACTATTTATTTTGATTAACCCGAACCCATTTTTTCATGATTTCAGTGCCTGGTTTAAAATACCCTAAAAATAAAAATGGTAGATCTACCTCTTTTCATAGTAAGATTTGTTTGAAACTACCTCTTTCTTACATCGAATCTACCTCTAAAGGCTCTGTTAGCCAACCGTTGCTGTACCGCTACCGTACCGTACTGTTAGCACGTTTGTCCACTTAGTCACAGTTTACACTATGCAAGTCTTATTGATTAGCTTCTTATTCAGCTATGCGAAAAACAGAGAAATGTGTATTCATTTCTCTGTCTTTGTCAAAGCTGAATAAGAAGCTGATCAATAAGACTTGCATCGTCTAAACGTCGACTTACCCTACGTCTCCACGAGCCATCGACTTGAACATGACATGAACATGACACCGGCAGAGCTACTGCAAAAAATTCATCAACTTCTTTGTGTGGTGAATACGTGCGATGTGCATGTTCTGCCTTATCAATGTATTTGGTGGTAGTGCAATAGAAATTTAATATTTAACAATTTCTTTCTGTCTCTTTTCTTTGTATTAAAAATGGTTGCTGAAAGCGAATCTCATGGCGAACATTGATGCTCAGCCATATGTTCGGCCATCGATGGCAGAGCATGGACGAAACATGGACATGAGCCGTCTACATTAGCCATATGCGATGTCCGACATGATGTTCATACCAACTTCATGGCTAATGTAGACCCCCAGTTATAGAACATTTAGAAACGTGCGTATGTTTTACTTTATTTTGTTGTTTTAATATGAAAAAGAAACAGCTGTTCACAAAACAGTGATGGGAATTAAAATTGTTCATATAGTGAGTCTTGCGAAGAAAAAGTATCTAAACGATGTAAATAGTATTAAAACTGTATTTTGTGTAGGTACATAGAAATATATGTATCTATATTATATATTTATAATAAATATATATGCATCTATGTATACATACATATCGCTAAATAAAACGCTAAAAGCCCTAACTGACAAAAAAATCTAATCGGCTTTTTAATAAATTCCGATGTACATATTTCACCAACATAATACATAGATATGTACATATGTATGTAAGAAATGAAATTATTTTTTATATGTGCATACAAAAAAATAGTTTGAAGCCATTTTATTTCTTTTATCTATATCACATTTATATATTACGTGTATATATCGTCATATAAAATGCAAAAGGGCATATAATCCTTTTAAATAAAAAAAACTATTGTGAAGTCTGAATTAATGATACTATGATGAAATTTATTTGTAATCACAATAGTTTAATTTTTATTAGGGTTTTTATCTCTCGTGAAAAATTTTTAAAATCGATGATATGCGCTTTCGCATTTTATATGGCGATATATATTTCTTTATTATATGCATACATCTAAAGGTGGGTCTATATCTGTAAATGTTTGCGCTGAATGCGTTCGCCGCAAATATTTGCGGCGAATTTTAGTTAGTGTGAACGTGTGCGGCGCACAGAAACGACGCAAGAATGCTCGTCACATTCAACGCACACGAACCGGGGCTTCTTGGTTTCTGACGAACAACGCAAAAATTTGCGCCGCATGCTGTGCTGGTGTGGACGCATTTGTAGAAATAGTGCTAGTTTTATTGTTTTATCATTTGCTTGAGCGGGTAGACGTACAAATTTTCGTGAATAAATATTTGTGTGATAAATATTTAAAAGCTCGTCCACATCTACAAGCTAAAATTTGTGCCGCAAATATTTTCGGCGAACACGTACGGCGCAAATATTTTTAGATGTAGAACCACCTTAATATATCTATATTTATGTACAAACATATATACATATATTATTTTAAGTTGTTTGCCCACACAGATATAATTAATAGCAAAATTACCAAAAAACAGCGAAAATACCCCCATTTCATTTAGCATACAAGCAACCCATCACTGCTTTACAACTGTCACTTAACAACGTTATACCAAGGTGAATTAATTTTATCAGGTGGTGTTGATTCTAAAACAACTACAACATTACAATAACATTTGACATCTTGTTGCAGACCGGTTGACCTGGCGAGGTTTCCGTCTAGCTCAGATTTTCATTTTTATCCCCAGGAGGTCCCAACCCTTCCCGCCAGCCGCGTATCTGAACACAAAACAAAAGGAACAACAAAATCAAACCAACCTACAATCACGATACCACTCAAAAAAATTATAGGAGATAGATGTGGTTTCTCCTATCATGCATACCCAACCTTGTCGCGACATATCCACAAAAAAAAAATATATTTCCAGCGACCCACTATCCACCTGACCTTTTTCCCCTCTTACCTTTCCATCGTCACCTTTATCTAAATGGGATTAAACAGACATTATTTCAATATCCTTTTAAAATTCACAACATAATTTATTTAACTTACTTATACCTAATCTAACAATAACCTTCATAATCCTTATCACAAAATAAATTTTAATTTAGCATGCCTAGTATTAATAATATTTCCTTATAAATTTTTTTTTACCTAATTCTATTATTTAATAACTTTACTTTCTTCTATCGTTTTTCTTTAGATTTCATTATCACACTATATATACTTTATTTATTATTTTTTTTATACCCCTATATACTTAATTTTTCAAATTTCAATTAATTTATTTTCTTATAATCTATTTCTTTTTTTTATTCTAAAATAAATGTTTATATAATGTAAAAATCGCGATAAAATTATTTAAAAATGGCTTATATAAATGGTTTATATCAAATTATATATATATGTTCTATTTTTTTTCTTTGTTTTTTTTCAGCATTTAGCAAATTTCTCCATATGTATATGTCTTTTTTATTATTGTTCAGCTTAGCTCTTGTTAACGTTTTTATGCCTTTGTTTTTTTTTTCTTTTTTTGTTCTACATACACTGACGCTAGTCTATCGCCATTTTTGTTCCAATTTTCTGGCTACTAAGTTTGGCTGGTTTTCACTTGTATATATGTTAAGTTGCTTATCTATAGCCACTTTTTTCCAATCTTTATGGGTGAATATATTTATACCGCTTTACGCTGATAGCACTACTTTAAAGAAACAAAACAGAGGTTACCTGGCTACTAACTTGGCTGGTTGTACCTTTTCGCAATCCGAGCTCACCGCTACTTATTCCGTGGAGGTGGTTTCCGTGCTGGAATCTTTCCCTATTTGCTTATCTGGTAGCCAGCTAAAGGATTAAAAAGTATTTTTTTTAAACTATTTCCACTAGGAATATCACAACACTTTTCTTACGTTGTTTTTTTCCTCTGTATTATTTTTAAAACACTATGAATGTAGCGTCGAATGTTTTTTTGTTTGATCCTTTTAATAATTTAATTTACTACTTGAATAATTGTTAACAGGATCTTAGTTTTTTTACTTTTATTTTCACAATATATTTTTGCTAAATCTTTTATTTTTAAATATTTTTTTACACCTATTATTTATTCTTTTTATACTCCGCTTTATACTTGTGAGCTCTTCGACTGACTATTTTATTCTGTCCTAACTACATGCCTTCGGCAGCCTATCAACATGTTCAATTTTCGTCGGCTTTCCAAATTTTCCAGGACTCTATTTTGCGCCAATTCGGCCATCTTTTCTTAATTCTAGAATTTTCATTCTTTTTATTTAACTTTTCAGGTTTTTATTTTCACCAAAAAAAAAACTCCAACATTTTCTAAAAAAGTTCTTCCATATTCTTTTCTACTTATTTTAAACTTGCCTGGACTAGTTTTTCTTCCCGCTCCTTGCACTATTAGTTGCCCGATTTTATATGCACCGTTTTTTCTTTTAACAGGGACTCATAAAAATTAAAACGGTTTTTAGTTTTACTTTGTTCCCTTTAAAAACCAACAAAAATCCATGTTCATCTTTCCACAGTCCTGAATGAACATAGCATCTCTGTTTTTACATAAAGAAAAACAACACTACCAATTTGTGACAACTGTTTCATGTGTACCAAAAACAACTGACAGCTATCAGATGTCAATGAACACACAATCAAATTGTATGTGAAAAAAAACATAAATATTGCAGATTATTTCACTGCCATAAATATTAAAAAAAAACAAAAAATTAACTAATGTTAATTAAACTAATGTTAATTGTAGTGCATATAAAGCGGTTCAAATTCGGTGAAAAAACAAGTAATTTTACATGGACGTCATTGAAGGCATGTCGTTCGTTTTTCAACATTTTTTTGTTCCATATAATTGGATGTCTGAATGCGGCAAAGTTTTATGCAGATGAAATACTTCGATCTATTTTTGGTTTTAATATGTGCGGAAAAAAGACATACAACACGATGAAGTTTATAATTTAAGAAGTGGTTTTAATGCAGTTGTTAGGAATCCCTACTGAATATCGTTTTAAAACCTAAATGAAATCTTTTAAATAAAAATGCAGTGCAGTTTTGTTGTGAAAGGTTTAAATTCGTGTTTATCTATATATTTAGTTGTAAAAGTCAAGGAAAAACTTGCATCAAAGAAGTAATTTACGATGCTGTTTCAACAAGCCAGTAAAAAAATAACTTTTGAAACCAAAAAAAATATGTTTTAGCTACTTTAGATGTAATTTAAAAGTTATTGTTGATTGTCGGAATGCAATCCATCGAATGCATATGAAATTAGCCTTCTAATCAGGCATACTATTAGACGAGCAACAACATGAAAACATTCAGTGTGGTGGTAGCTCTTCCTCAGTCTTTAGTGGAGCGTATTCAAATGATTGTAAATGAAGGGAAACAATTGTGTTTGTTTTTTTTTAATAATTTATTGCTTATTATGGTGTTATGTTTTTTCTTTCCTCCCGCAACAATCTCAGCCTCTATGTCAACGTATACAAATTTCGACATACGAGCATCTAATTAGCGGGGGGAAAAAAGAACAGCTTTGCTTATAATATCACCTGTATAAATCCACCTTGCGTTATACCAAGTTCATACGAGAATATGAACCACTTGGTTCGCTCTCTGAATCGCTATTGCGAATCTTGGTGTTCAAACGATTGTACTTGTTTCAGCTTGGTGCAAATCCTTCTACACTTTAAAATACGTGTCACTATTTCTTTTTTTTTCATTATTGTTTAAATATTTATATGTAAATTTATGTTATTTTTATTTGTTCAATGTTTTATTTAGTTTCTTTCACACATTAATTCCTTGATTTTTCTTTGTTTACATTTTTTACAGCTGGTTCAGATAAACTAGCGCTAATTTGTTATCAAAATTGGAGATGATAGTAAATATTCGAGGTTCCCAGGTAGATTCAAAATGAATTAAGATGGTTCGCTCTCAAAATTTTGTATGGCGAAACTTGTAGATTCAATCATGGTTGGAGCGCGAACCGTGAATGAGAGAGCGAACCTCGAATATTGCTGTTCGTATGAACATGCTATTAGGTTTTCTATTTTATATAGGTTGAGACGTTCCGGCAACGTGACATTTAAATTCGGTAAGCTTTTGTATTGGTTTTCCCATGCCATATACAAACAGCTGACACGTTTTCTTAAAGAATCAGTACGGTACGGTTCGCTGTTTCTACCTTAAGGGTTGGTATCACTGCTACCGGGTAATATTTGGCTCTGCATATCATGGTAGAATAATATACAAGCCCTGGAACGGCGGCTATTTATTTTTTTATTTGCTTTTTTCATGGTACGAACTGTCAAATGTTGTGTATACGTGAAATTGCTACGTTGCACACACAATACCACTCGTTTGTTTGTTGCTTCTGTTATACAAACACACACATACCCTCTTTATTAATGTTCGACATTTTCTATCCCAAAATGTACATTTGTATTAGTTATGCGGCTACCTCCCTGCAGACAAAATGGCTAGTATGTGGTTAGAAATATACTAGTTCTTTTTTTATTCAGACTAAACTAACTGTCCTTTTTCCATATATCGAAGTATCGATTTTAACATTAGGTTGTCGTAGGGGCCCAACTAGTTCATTTGTACATAGTTATATGCTAGTTGAAATACTAGTTATTATAGACTAGTGCGCTTACTAGTTTCTTTATTTAAATTTTTTTAAATATTAAAAAACATTTGCTCCAACCGAGGTATGAACACACAGTTCTCATATTTCAAGGCATGTACTCTATCTACTGAGCCACTTTCTACTTATTATATTTAGAGCTAAAATTTTGTTTTGTGTATTTACACCTGAAAATATGTAAAAATTTAAAAAAATATTTAAAGTACTAGTATCATTACAACTAGTTGTATGACTGTTCCAATACGTTGTTGTTTGACTAGTATCGTTACTAGCCTCATTACAACTAGTAAGTTGACAGTCCTTTGTTGACTAGTAACGTTACAACTAGTAATATGACTGTCCCAAAATGTAACTAGTTTTCCCAGGAAACAATTTTGGCCGGCATGTCTAACATCAGACTAAATCTGGGACTTTACCAGGCAATCAGCCGATTTGTCTAAAATTGAATCAGATATTTGTCGGAGCAGTAGGCAGTTTTCTGCTATGACGTTTCTGCACATTGTCTGAAATATTATCCGATTAATATCAGAATAGTCTGCACATTATCCCAAGGCAATTTAATTTCCTTTGAGGCATTTAACAGATTAGTCTGCACATTTTCTGATTTACGTCTTACGACTTTTAGCATTCACTTCTGCACATTGTCTGATTTTAGTTTTCGTAAATGTTTGCTGATGAGCTGTCATAAGCAGCACAACAATGCATGGAGAATTTTAAACGACATTTCTGATAAATTTCTCATTTTAGCTCCGACCAAAGACTATAGATTTATAAAGATGTTGCACTGCCATACATTGTCTGTCAATGCTAAATTTTTGATGGGATTTTGCGAAAATCCCTTTGTGTATGACTCATGAAAGATTTCTCATCAACGGAGAGCAATATACCAAAAATATAAATAAACTCTCAGCAAAAACAATTCATACTTATGAACATTATTTGTGTATGTGCGTTTACTTTGCCAATATTTTGCCAACCAAGCAAACAAGTTCGCTTTCAGATAAGTATGTATTAATTAAATATATTATGTGATCAAGCCTTTTCTTAGTCCACTAGCATTTAAAAAAACAATTAATTTCTTTTGACTTTCTAAACAAGAAAAAAAAACAATTATTCTAAACTTATCCTCAGATTGTAAGCTAAAATTATATACATAGGTACTATAAATACGATTATTAATGAACATCGTACATTAACGTTTTTATATTGTGTTTGTTGGGCTTTACAAATTCAAATAATATTATCACGTATTGTATGGAAAACTAATTGGATCTTCTGTGTTGCCGTAGCAAAACGATGAAACCTCTTGAAAGGAAGTGCGTTTTAATATTTGATGAAGTATCAATCAGAAGAAATTTAAGTTATAATGAATGTGCGGATGTTATAGATGGAGTTCTTGATATAGGATACGAGCGAAGAAATGAAATGGGTTCCCAAATTTGTGTTTTCATGATTAGAGGAATTATAGAAAATTGGAAATTTGTGTTAAACTACTTTGTAACTGCTAGTTCCATAAAAGAAGAAATACTGAAAACACTTTTAATATCAAATTTAGATGTACTAACCCAAATTGGATTAAGAGTTCGTGCAGTTACATGTGATCAAGGTCCTAACAACAGGAAATGTTACGACCTATTGGGAGTGGTACTAGAACAGCCTTATTTTCTTTATAACAATAATAAAGTGTATATGTTGTATGATGTACCTCATATTTTTAAATCTATTAGAAATGCTTTTATCAAGAGTGACTTCAAAACACCTGATGGAATAGCGCGGTTTGATGTTATTAGAGAAGTTTTTGAACTAGAGCATGGGAAAGCTACAAAAATGACAAAGTTGACAATATCCCATATAAATCCAACGAATTTTCAGAAAATGCGCGTGGGATTAGCTGTTCAAACTTTAAGCCGTTCTGTTGCAGCTGCAATTCAAACTGTTAGCGAAAATCGACAATTTACAAGGACTTCATCGGAAATAGCCTCTTCTACTTATATATTTATAAAAAAACTTGATAGTTACTTTGACTGTTTAAATGGTAAAAATTTTAGTGATCCCAATCCTCTAAAGCGTGGTTTAAAGCTTAATAATACTACTTGGCAGGTATTGCCATCATAAATGTATATCCACACAAAAAACTATGAAACTGACTCAGATTTTGGAAGTTTATGTGCACCCTCCGACTTGTTTTTCGAAGTTTGTAAAATTCATATAAAAGTTTTCGAAAAGCTCTTTTCTACCAATAAAGCAATGAAAAATATTAAAAAAGTCATGATTGAGCAATGCATAGAATGTACTAATAGTACAATTTATTCCTTTTGGTTTGACGAGAAGAATGCTTGTTACAATCATAGGCTGGAAATTTTAAATTTGCTTCTACTAATATTACTAAGAAAGCATTCTGCCTGGGAAACTTACCAGTATAAACCAGCAAATATTGAAAAAGTAAAAATATTAAAACACTAATTTCAATAAAAATTAAAATCAAAAATTATACAAAATAGGTACTATGTTTACATGTCTTTTATTTTATATCCCTCTTACCAAATGTTCTGCGCAGTTGAATTAACTTAAAAAATAAGTAAACAACCGCATCATGACTTCGGTGTGAACATAAATACTTTCATTTCTACAACAATAAAGTAAGTATATTTACCCTACAATAACGAAAAGAATCATGTTCGTTCCCATTTTATAATGACCTTCCATACAAGCTGTATGCTGCGTGCATTAAAAAAGTTGCTAGCGAAGCTAAATTCATTTTTATTTTTGAAAATGTGGGAAATTGAATAAAGTATCAAAAGCAATACACAAACGCACACACATTGTAAGCATATACACGAATGAATGTGTGTGGCTGTGTATAAAAAATACTACTCTCTTTTCTCTTGTTGGTTTTGCTCAATTCAAGGACAGTAATCTTTATTTACCCTTTAAACTCTCCCCCCTCGTCATTAGTAGTTTAAAATTTCTGTGTATGTAAAATGTTCGTAGTGCAACATCTTTATAATCTATTGTCTTTGCTCCGACTTTCTCTGATATTAATACCCCAGGACGTAAAACGTATTAGATAAATCGGAAAATTTTCGGATGTTTTGTCAGACATTTTTCCAACATTTACAAGACATGTCGAAAATTCCTTTAGAATTTCCTTAAGAAATTCGTCGGAGCTCGTACAGAATTCTGTTAGACCTTTCGGTACAGTTTTTAGAATTTACTCAGACAAAGAGATGCGGTTTCTTGTCAACCACTCATATGATTTTCGGTACGTATTCTGACAGACATCGGATACGAATTCGGTATCTTGTGCAGACTTTCTGGCCGACTTCGGACTGAAATCGACAAAAAATTTTTGCTGTAATTCTACCATGCTGCATACTGTCGCGTTTCTTCTTAAATCACGTAAGCGCCAACAACTCATTTTTCAGAAAACGAAAAAAACTTAATAACTTTTTAAATATGGGTTTAATTTTTTTGAAAAACTTGTTACTTACAAGTAACTGTATCCAAATTTGTCGCTTAAGTGTTTTTGGCGCAAACAGCAATTCGCAAATGTTATCGCTTACGAGGTTTTGTAAAATTAAAAAATATTAATTTCTGTGTGTACATTAGCATTTATTCTTATATTTTTCAAAGAAAAAGTTTATTCTCATTTTTTTGCTTATTTTGTCCGAACAGGGGAGACCGGGGCTATATCGTTTCTACCATGTCAAACTATCCAAAATGCAAAATTCTTTTTTAGATTCGCTACAATGTTTCTCCAAAGGGTACGATACGCTTTGTTGGAAAATGTTGACTTTCTCATAGAATATTGAAAACTCATTCAGAAATATTTTAAAACTTCCACTTTTAGGAATACGCTGATTTTGACTTCACAATTGACGAGTTTTTACGCTCTTTTTAAAAGCACCGATTTGCATATTGGATAGTTTGACGTGGTAGGGACGATATGTACAAGAGCTTCTATTTTGTAAACTACAGCTAACAAATAAAAAATCGGATTTCTCTCATGTATCCCAATAACTCTGGCGTAAAAAAATAATCAGGTATGTGATGGAAATCGATTTCGAAATCGAAGCCATTTTAAAATGTGTTTTTAATAATATTTCTTTATTAAAAAGTACTTCACCACAAATATTATAGAAATATTTCTTTATTAAGAAGAATTTTATCACAAAAATTATAAAAATTGGATGAAAAGGTATTAAAAAAAAATTGCTTCGTTTTCAAAATCGATTTCCATCACATACGTGAATAACTCAAATTCGATCAATTTCATGTTTTCCGTAAATTTTTTGGTTTGTATGGGAGCTACTATAAGCCTTGAATCCTTTAAAGGAAATGTTGGTTATGTCAAAATAATTGTGGTCGGTCTTAGAATTATCCCTCTATGGGCACGTGTTAGCCCCCTAGGGTCCGAAAATCGAACTTCGGCTCAGAACGGCTTTTTGTACGGCAGCCTTGTTTACATATCGAGATAGAGCTTTGGCATACAAGAAAAAAAGCTGCATTTTATTAAAATAATGGGGGTTCGAGGAACATTTCTGGTGTTTAGGATATATTTTTTTTGCGTTGCTCGACGAAAAGTGTCGTTTTTACCACAGTTGCTGACCTTGAGAGCCTAGCGCCGCACAAAAAATGCTCCGATTGGCCTGAAACTTTCCAGATTTTTTTTATCTCCAAAAGAAAGAATTTGGTGGGTGAGACTTAGGCCGATTTCATAAACGCCACAATGCAATGCAGTGATGCAAAATCGTTTGTGTTTTGTTGTTGTAAACAATGTAAAGTCGCATCACTGCAATGCATTGTTGCGCTTATGAAGTCGGCCTTACCTATTTCCAGCTTTAAATATAACAAGAATTCTATTTTGAATGTAAATGTCATTTTGAATGGCGCCTACGAGGTTTTTGAAATAGCTTTAACTTATTTTTTTATACAAAGTTGTCAAGATAAGAATGCAATCGGATGGCAAATGTACTTTTCTACCATAAAAACCAAAAAAGTCAATTTCGAAAAAATGGCGCTTACGTGGTTTAAGAAGAAACGCGACGATATGTACTATGTATGTATGTACAGTATAATTCGTTTATAAGCCATACCACTTATACTAGAATTAGCGATATATTCTACAACGAAAGTTTTTCTCTCATCTATAAGTAAAATACCTGCAAAATATTTTTTGTTTAGTCCATTAGTCCTTTAGTCCATTTTCGCTTATATGCCACCAAGATTTGGTTTGAAATATCTTAAATATATGCAAGTTATGGAAGATATAATCCAAAACGCAAAAGTAAAAAATAAAATATTTTGTAATCATAATTTTATGAAAATATTACTGATATTGAAGTAGAAATTGTTTTTATTTTAGCAATCTTAATTGCAATATTTGTGAATTAAGTAAATAAGGAAGTAATTTCTTAACGTTAGTTTTATTTTTCTTTGTTAAAAGAAATAACTATATGGGGATTATATAAAAATCAAGATATAGTCCAATTCGCATTATAGTCGACAAAGGGTGCAAATGAGGCAGTGGCCTATAAGCGAATTTTACTGTTTATGTAAATGGAAAGGTATGTACAAAATTTAAATTTTTTAATAACTTTTTATAAAAAGAGATACATAATAAGTAGCATATATTGATTTTAATTGATTTTAATTGAGAAGAAGATACAAGTTGCAAGAGAAAATTTGCAGGAAAAACAAAATCATGTATTTTGCCTGTTTGATCACATGCCAAATATTTGTTTAAGTGTGACCACAGGGTAAATATGTTTCCCATGTTCGCACATGCCGTTATTTGACAGCTGTTTGAAGAAACAAAACGGGCAAATAAATGTGCGTAGTGTGACCATATACTTTTTTCAATTTTATATTATGTTTGCGAAAATAAAATAAAATTTTGATTTATAACTCTTTAACTGAAATTTTTTCGATTAACTAGTGATATTATCTCAAGTTGTGCCTCTTCAACTGATAATTGAACTCACTTTTTCCAACTAAAGAAGCACAATGCAAAATAATATACCACGAAATTTATCACTTTACAGTAATAGAGGCAGAACTCAAAATAAAACTCTTTATGTGTAATAAAAGAAATCAGTTGTTCTTGAGCACATTAACGCAACTCAAAATAATTCTCTTTAGTTCATCGTGCAGAAGCAATACAACATAAAAATAGACATAACTGTATTTTTCCAGTTAAAGAAGATAGTGATGTGAAAGAAATTTTTGCAGTAGTTAGAGATGTGTACTCTGAATTAATTGATGGACAAAAGTCAGTTTTGGAAAATTTTGAGTTGTGACCCTTTTGTATTTAGGGTGCGATATGTAGTGCAAAATTTCAATCGAATATATTGTTAATAAAAAAGTTTATAGCACTTAAGTAAAAATTTTGTTTGTAATATAACTCCAGTATAACAAAATTCTTCTTTTTCCAAAAAAGTAATTTACAAAATTTAAAATGCTTAAAAACTGATCACATTGCTAAAAACTAGATATCATATTTTAGACTTTTAAAATTAAGACGAACTCGTACTGAAAATGCTTTGCTTTGTATTATTTTCTTCTGGTAGAAAAAGATTAATACGGAATTTAGACGAAGACGTTTGAGGTTTATTTCTTTTAGAGTTGAAGGTTGACGGCTAAAAATACGGCTAACCGAGTGAGAACTCTAAAAGAGATTGCGTAAGAAAGTAAATTTCTTTTGGATTTGGTATCCCGCTAAACGCCTTTATACACCGTTTGACCATAAACTTAAAACAATCAAGGTAAAAATGCATCGTAATAATTTGATCGGGCAATTAGGCTAATATTTATTTAGCTTTTTCGGTTAATTTCGGTATTAATCGGCTAACCGATTAATAAAGTTTTTTTAAATCAAGTAATTTTAAAAACAAACAACGCATAAACTATTTATTATTTTGAGGTTATTAGTAAAAAAAAAACAATAACGTAACAAGCATAACAATTCTTGAACTAAATCAAGCAAAAAAAAATCATAAATACATACGATATGTATTCAATAAAACATTAACAAGTTTGTGAGATCATTTTATTAGTTACTAGATGTACCCGCCCGCTTCGCGCGCTTAAAGATCGCTTTATGACTATAAGGTGTCTGTAAAATATAATAATATAACGTTTTTAACATCTTTTTTAAAGTTCCCGTTATACAAAATAAACAATGAAAAAAAACAAAAACATCTTTCTAATTTCCAACAACATTTATATTAGTAACATTGCAAGTGAGTGAAGATAAATATGCCGAGTTAAATATGTTTTGACGAAAACCCTTACGTCATTGCATATTTACCAAATATGTTTTCGCTTTCCAAATATGTTTTCGCTTTTCAAATATGTTTTCGCTTTTTATACCCTTCACCAAAAATGGAAAGGGTATATATCGGTTTGTCATTCCGTTTGTAATTTCTACAATATTAATTTCCGCTCAATAAAGTATATATATTCTGAATCCTTATATATACAATAGCTGATTTAACGCTGTCCGTCTGTCCGTCTGTCGTCTGACCGTTTAAAAATTTGGTGGCAGTTTTACGAAGGCCCTACATAACCTAAAGACTTGAATTTTTGACCACATGTTTGAATGTGTTATGTGCGTGACACATATAAAAATTAACAAAATCGGTTCATTAATAACTGAGATATCGGTAAAACTGAGTTTAGTTAGTTTTACTTGATTTTTACGACTTCCGAAGTCCTAAGATCATAAAAAGTTAACCGTTCTATCAAGTATAGTTTCGAGAAGTTCTATAATAAATATCATCCAAATCGGTCCGTAAATGGCTGAGATATGGCCAAAAAGAAAAAGGAAATTTGCAAAAATAAATAGGCGGTTCTCGACATTTTATATAAATATAAAATGCATAGAAAAACCACCAGTATTGAACCCTGGCTTATGGGCCGGAGGTTCAAGTAACAGACCACTCGGCTACTGAGGCTTGCTTATCAAAACTGTATATTTACTTAACTTAGACTGCTTCTTATTTCCACAGTTCTAACAAAAAGGGAGTGATGTACATAATTATACCAAAGTTGCTTTTTGTCACTACTACATTGACATTTATTTTATTATACACCAAATTTGGTATATTTTTTTATTACAATTAATTGGCTGAATGTAGCAACAATTTTGTTTGGTTTCCTTGGGTGGTGGGAATGTGTGTACATAAATAAACATTACCCAACAAACCAAATGCCTTAAGAAAAATATTATAAGCTTGAAAAACATATTAGAATGTGTACATTGATTTTTATATATAATTGCACATCCACTCACTTTGCAATTTAAACCAACCTTAACAGTGCTCAACAAAAAAGATAAATGTATTTGTTGACTGTTTTCGCGTGCCGCTTATGAATTATATGCGTAAAAAATGCAAAAAGACTTTAGAATGGATTGAAAAATACATCAATGTTTCAATAGTCGCCTTCCGTTATTCAGTATATGTCGTTTATAGGCATACTTGGAAATATTATTGTTGAAAACTGCTTGTGATATCACATTTTATAAACATAATAATAAATCAATTTAAAACAGCTTAAAACCCACTATTTATTACTACATTTATACGCACGTGTTATTTGCAAATAAATATGTAGTGCTGCGAAGTACGTATTTTTATTGTAACTTACTAACTCACGAAAAAGTTACTGATTAACGCGCTATTTGCAAATAAGAAGTTTGGGTACCCACCTTTACTTTACATATGTTTGTTAATATAAAATAGATAAATATAATCACAAATAGATGAATAAACAGTGATTTAATAAGTTACAATAAAAAAGTATTTGGCAGCAGTTTACGTTTTTATTTGCAAATAAGCTTTGCGTATCAGCTAGGTATACCTATATTTACTTTTTCTCAAGTTGTATTGTAGTTTGTTTGCTACATGGTTTGTTGGGTATATTAAACTCATTCTTGATTTCACGGCTGCCAGATTTGACGATTTATCGTCATTTTGACGATTTTATTTTCCAAAAATAGCAAAGTGACGATTTGACGATTTTTTTCATGAAAAGTGACGGTTTTATGCAATGCTAATAATATAGCGATTTCTTTAAATAAAGCCGAATTCATCATTTCGTTCGTACAAAGTAGGGATGTAACGATACACCTTTTTGCCGATCCGAAACCGATACTCAAAAAGAAATATCGGCGATACCGATTCCGATACCGATTCCGGTACCGATACGCATATTGCATTCAATTCAAGTTAAAATTAACAAAATTCAAGTAGGGTATTTTTTTATTAAACAAAATTACAGTGTAAGAGATTATTAATCTTTAAAATTTACATTAACCCATTAACAAAATTGGAAGCCATTTTTAAGGAACTACATTTTCATTGCTTCCAAAGAATCTATATTAAAAAAAATTAGTAGAAAAGCAAATAAAATTTTATTTAAGTTATACAAAAATTTTTAATTCCTTTATAATTAAAAAAATACCATGCTTTTTACAAAATCGAATTTTAAAGGACATTTATCAACTAATACCTGCCTGTTCTGTAAATCGATTACATCCCTAGTACAAAGTTTATGTCCCGACAAAACAGCACAAAAAAAATATTTTTGTAAACGAGACAGTTTGATTATCCTCGTGGTATATGTGTATGAAGAGGACTTACATATACGAGAGCGCGTCAATAAGTTCGTGACTTTTTGAATTTCCCGCCTTTTAACTGAATGGGCAACACTTTAACAAGGTCAAAATTTTGACAAGCTGTGTCATTTCGCTTGCGTTTGACAGCCATTGATAGTAGACTACTATGAAAAAAGTGGTCCGTACATTTGACCAGACTCACCTAACTACAAGTGTTTTGATGTGGTGAATCCGAATCTGAGGTCCGTTTGATTGACGGGGTAACGAGGCGCGAACATAATGTCATAGTTTAGTTTGATTTTTTTTTACAAAACTGTCAATAAATGTATTGAATTTTCTGGTGTCCGATATTTTTGACGATTTTTTATAGTTGAAATGACAATATATTTCTTTTTTATCGTCAAATTGACGATTTTTCCGTAAATTCATCTGGCAGCCCTGCTTGTATTTCCTTTATTGTCAATTACAGTGCTGCCACTCGATGTTTTCCAATTCCGAAGCGTTCGGGGGATATATGTTTTTGGTAATGTACTCTTAGTACTTGTGTTATGTTATATAAAGAGCATGAATTTATAATTGATTTTTGATAAAACCTTGAATCTTCGATCATTCAACGGATATTGATCGAACAGAATTTGAATCTAAATATAATTTAAAATTCATATGTTGTAAAGTGGCTGCTACACAAGTCAATATATTGACTTCAATATATGTGTTTGTGTGCGTTTGTTATGAAAATCAAAAACATTGCATTGCATTGCAGATTTTCAAAACTTTGAGATTATTCATACTAAAGTATTCAGTGGGTTACTAATAGTTGATAAATTAATCGAAGAATTTTTAGGAAACAAGTAACTCGAAAATTTTATATCACATAGCCGACTAAAATATATTGAGCCAATTCGAACTAAATATCATATTCTTTTTTCTTTTTTGTATTATACTACAAATTTTAAAACAACAATATGTATAGAAAAATGTCAGTATTTTACAAAATAGACAATACGATAGTCAGTAGATATAACATAAATTCTTTTTTTAATTTTAACTGATGAATGAATTAGTTAAGTCCCATTAAAATTTTAACTTCTGCATTGAAATTAATTACATACTCTTTTGCATATGCATAAATATATTTTTATATAATTCTTTGTTTTTGAGATTTCATTGCTGTAGAACTGGGTATTTTATATTTGCATCATCTGGCATCATCTTTTTTTTTTATAAAGAGAAGTAACACAAGAACGAAAAAGAACCAACCATGCGAAAAAACTTTGTTATAAAGTTGGATCAGGGATGGCAAAGTTGGTACAGTTGTACCATTTTTGGTACAATTCGAATTTTAAAAGTACAATGGTACACCAATGACTTATTTAGTACAATTAATAATTTTTCATTTTTTCTAGAAAACCACCTAATGCAGTTCGTTTATTATGACAAAGTATTTTATCCTTTTCGTCCGCTCATACATATGCTACTTTTATCTGAATTAAATTTTGCGAAGTATACGAGATTTTTTAGATTAGAAATCGCAATATATGGATCCGACTTAAGCGCAGTTTCCCTTTTCCCATGTACAGAGAAGTGATGTAATTTCTGTACTTAAAAAATTAAAAAATGTTTCTGGTTTCAAAATAATGGGGTACAATTATGCCCAAAAAAGTACAATTTAAGCGAACTATTTGTACAATTCCAAATCTCATATGCCATCCCTGAGTTGGATGCTTTTGTTATGTTGAAAAAATTAGCGATTAGTAAATATGAGAGAGGTTATGAATGTGTGCGGCACACAGCCAATAGATTTGACAGCGTTGTCAACTTTGAAATTACAAAACGCACCAAAATGGAGATAAAAACGCGCCATTAAAAAAAAACGCACCAAGTTTAGAATTTATTTTTTACCCAGAGTTATTTGATTACTTTGGCTTAAGTTCGTTTTTAATTTAATCTTTCGATCAAATTATTTTTTATTTAAGAAAGAAATTCAAAGCAAGTAACTATTGAACATTCAAAGAAAAATTTGGATGTATGGAAGGTTGAACTGCCATCAGATGTTTCGAGACCACCACAGTCTTCTCTCTCGCAAGGGTGTTGCGTGATCGTGAAAATACGTTGCTGTTGCTAAGCTGGTTAACAGGCTCGACAGCAACTTTTACTACAAAAACAATTATGTACTATGAAATTATAAAAGGGACAGCAAATCTCATGTAATGAAATGTTTATTTTTCTTTGCACAATACAAATTATCTGCAACAACTAGACCGTTTTACTGTGTTCATATGATTTGGTACGTCTTAAACATCATCACTTGTTGTTCTTATTGGGGTCTGTAAAATTGATTGTAAAAATGTTGCACTGTTAAATGAAATGGTATTGAAGAAGGTGTATTTTATTGTAGAAAATTTGTTTCTCATACTGAAACCCAAATTTGTGTTGAATTTGCTTTGGTGTCACCAAAAATTAAAAAAAGCACCGAAATTAAAAAAAAAACGCACCACGCACCAACTAAGGAATTTTTCGCACAAAAAATGTTAAAAAGCACCAAATATGGTGCGAAACCCACCGAGTTGACAGCGCTGAGATTTGACATATTTCTGGGGTATTTCTACCAACAAAATACAAGTGTTGTTTGGTGTTGTATTTGTTTTATTTATGATGGTACCTGTATTCACGGTTGCCAGATTTGACGACTTATTGCTATTTTAACGATTTTAACGATTTAAAAGTGAAAACGCGAACATAAGAAAATGTGATATCGTCCGTTTTCAAATTGGTGCTTTTGACTTCGGGTACTAGAAGACATGTTATTAATTTGTGTTTTCTCAATTTTAACTTAAAAGGTGTAGCATGTATTTTGGCATCCGAATTTACCACAACATTTGTGAAAACTGTTCTTAAGATAGAACACATACGATTGACTTCTTTAGAAGCTTCTTTTTCACTGATTTAAATTACCCCCTGCCGTTAAATATCTTTCGAGTAGTTCAAGCTATTTTTGTTATGAATTGGTGTGTTTTTACTAGATTGTGAAATTTTGGTACAATTGATGCCGATTTGGTACAATTTTACCATTGCGACGGTACAATTTAAAAATTTTCATATCCCAACAGTGCTTCACACCACAAATATGTATGGATGTATATACTCCATACTAACGTCGGTGAAGGGTATACCAGATTCGGCACAGCCGAATATAGCACTCTTACTTGTTTTTATTACAATTAATTGGCTGAATGTAGCAACAATTTTGTTTGGTTTCCTTGGGTGGTGGGAATGTGTGTACATAAATAAACATTACCCAACAAACCAAATGCCTTAAGAAAAATATTATAAGCTTGAAAAACATATTAGAATGTGTACATTGATTTTTATATATAATTGCACATCCACTCACTTTGCAATTTAAACCAACCTTAACAGTGCTCAACAAAAAAGATAAATGTATTTGTTGACTGTTTTCGCGTGCCGCTTATGAATTATATGCGTAAAAAATGCAAAAAGACTTTAGAATGGATTGAAAAATACATCAATGTTTCAATAGTCGCCTTCCGTTATTCAGTATATGTCGTTTATAGGCATACTTGGAAATATCATTGTTGAAAACTGCTTGTGATATCACATTTTATAAACATAATAATAAATCAATTTAAAACAGCTTAAAACCCACTATTTATTACTACATTTATACGCACGTGTTATTTGCAAATAAATATGTAGTGCTGCCAAGTACGTATTTTTATTGTAACTTACTAACTCACGAAAAAGTTACTGATTAACGCGCTATTTGCAAATAAGAAGTTTGGGTACCCACCTTTACTTTACATATGTTTGTTAATAAAAAATAGATAAATATAATCACAAATAGATGAATAAACAGTGATTTAATAAGTTACAATAAAAAAGTATTTGGCAGCAGTTTACGTTTTTATTTGCAAATAAGCTTTGCGTATCAGCTAGGTATACCTATATTTACTTTTTCTCAAGTTGTATTGTAGTTTGTTTGCTACATGGTTTGTTGGGTATATTAAACTCATTCTTGATTTCACGGCTGCCAGATTTGACGATTTATCGTCATTTTGACGATTTTATTTTCCAAAAATAGCAAAGTGACGATTTGACGATTTTTTTCATGAAAAGTGACGGTTTTATGCAATGCTAATAATATAGCGATTTCTTTAAATAAAGCCGAATTCATCATTTCGTTCGTACAAAGTAGGGATGTAACGATACACCTTTTTGCCGATCCGAAACCGATACTCAAAAAGAAATATCGGCGATACCGATTCCGATACCGATTCCGGTACCGATACGCATATTGCATTCAATTCAAGTTAAAATTAACAAAATTCAAGTAGGGTATTTTTTTATTAAACAAAATTACAGTGTAAGAGATTATTAATCTTTAAAATTTACATTAACCCATTAACAAAATTGGAAGCCATTTTTAAGGAACTACATTTTCATTGTTTCCAAAGAATCTATATTAAAAAAAATTAGTAGAAAAGCAAATAAAATTTTATTTAAGTTATACAAAAATTTTTAATTCCTTTATAATTAAAAAAATACCATGCTTTTTACAAAATCGAATTTTAAAGGACATTTATCAACTAATACCTGCCTGTTCTGTAAATCGATTACATCCCTAGTACAAAGTTTATGTCCCGACAAAACAGCACAAAAAAAAATATTTTTGTAAACGAGACAGTTTGATTCTCCTCGTGGTATATGTGTATGAAGAGGACTTACATATACGAGAGCGCGTCAATAAGTTCGTGACTTTTTGAATTTCCCGCCTTTTAACTGAATGGGCAACACTTTAACAAGGTCAAAATTTTGACAAGCTGTGTCATTTCGCTTGCGTTTGACAGCCATTGATAGTAGACTACTATGAAAAAAGTGGTCCGTACATTTGACCAGACTCACCTAACTACAAGTGTTTTGATGTGGTGAATCCGAATCTGAGGTCCGTTTGATTGACGGGGTAACGAGGCGCGAACATAATGTCATATTTTAGTTTGATTTTTTTTTACAAAACTGTCAATAAATGTATTGAATTTTCTGGTGTCCGATATTTTTGACGATTTTTTATAGTTGAAATGACAATATATATCTTTTTTATCGTCAAATTGACGATTTTTCCGTAAATTCATCTGGCAGCCCTGCTTGTATTTCCTTTATTGTCAATTACAGTGCTGCCACTCGATGTTTTCCAATTCCGAAGCGTTCGGGGGATATATGTTTTTGGTAATGTACTCTTAGTACTTGTGTTATGTTATATAAAGAGCATGAATTTATAATTGATTTTTGATAAAACCTTGAATCTTCGATCATTCAACGGATATTGATCGAACAGAATTTGAATCTAAATATAATTTAAAATTCATATGTTGTAAAGTGGCTGCTACACAAGTCAATATATTGACTTCAATATATGTGTTTGTGTGCGTTTGTTATGAAAATCAAAAACATTGCATTGCATTGCAGATTTTCAAAACTTTGAGATTATTCATACTAAAGTATTCAGTGGGTTACTAATAGTTGATAAATTAATCGAAGAATTTTTAGGAAACAAGTAACTCGAAAATTTTATATCACATAGCCGACTAAAATATATTGAGCCAATTCGAACTAAATATCATATTCTTTTTTCTTTTTTGTATTATACTACAAATTTTAAAACAACAATATGTATAGAAAAATGTCAGTATTTTACAAAATAGACAATACGATAGTCAGTAGATATAACATAAACTCTTTTTTTAATTTTAACTGATGAATGAATTAGTTAAGTCCCATTAAAATGTTAACTTCTGCATTGAAATTAATTACATACTCTTTTGCATATGCATAAATATATTTTTATATAATTCTTTGTTTTTGAGATTTCATTGCTGTAGAACTGGGTATTTTATATTTGCATCATCTGGCATCATCTTTTTTTTTTTATAAAGAGAAGTAACACAAGAACGAAAAAGAACCAACCATGCGAAAAAACTTTGTTATAAAGTTGGATCAGGGATGGCAAAGTTGGTACAGTTGTACCATTTTTGGTACAATTCGAATTTTAAAAGTACAATGGTACACCAATGACTTATTTAGTACAATTAATAATTTTTCATTTTTTCTAGAAAACCACCTAATGCAGTTCGTTTATTATGACAAAGTATTTTATCCTTTTCGTCCGCTCATACATATGCTACTTTTATCTGAATTAAATTTTGCGAAGTATACGAGATTTTTTAGATTAGAAATCGCAATATATGGATCCGACTTAAGCGCAGTTTCCCTTTTCCCATGTACAGAGAAGTGATGTAATTTCTGTACTTAAAAAATTAAAAAATGTTTCTGGTTTCAAAATAATGGGGTACAATTATGCCCAAAAAAGTACAATTTAAGCGAACTATTTGTACAATTCCAAATCTCATATGCCATCCCTGAGTTGGATGCTTTTGTTATGTTGAAAAAATTAGCGATTAGTAAATATGAGAGAGGTTATGAATGTGTGCGGCACACAGCCAATAGATTTGACAGCGTTGTCAACTTTGAAATTACAAAACGCACCAAAATGGAGATAAAAACGCGCCATTAAAAAAAAACGCACCAAGTTTAGAATTTATTTTTTACCCAGAGTTATTTGATTACTTTGGCTTAAGTTCGTTTTTAATTTAATCTTTCGATCAAATTATTTTTTATTTAAGAAAGAAATTCAAAGCAAGTAACTATTGAACATTCAAAGAAAAATTTGGATGTATGGAAGGTTTGGATTATATGGCAGGTGCTACACCCCATTGAAAAATTAAAAAATATATATGTCATATAGCCTCCCCGCAGAAAATAGATTCACAAAGTTTTATAGCGATCGTATTAGCGAGGATTAACATCAATGAAAATAAAGCTATGAATGCAGCCAAACAAATGTTTATAACATGTACGTTTATAAAAATAAAATCAAGATACTTACTAATGTTATTTTCTTTATTTTCTTTACATATTTCAACAACCTAAAAATGAGTTTCCATTTCCAAAAAATGTAAGTTTATTTCAAGAATATTTGGTACATACCTACAAATATCTTTATTTTCTTTCTACTTATTTACGTTCGTACATATACGCATAGTCAAAATCCAAAAATTGTCTCCAGCATCGCCCTAGACAAAATGTAAGTTTATAACGAAAGGATATATCAAAGTGTCCACTAATTAATTTTTTTTTAATTTTCATGTACGTATGGGAAAATGGTCTCCTAGGTATCTAAACATCCTCTTGGATTTAAAGCTTTAAACATCCTCCTGTAAGTTCATAACATAACAAACGATTTTAAGATGTCCACTAACTGATTTTGTTTATTTCTATGTATATTCATATGCAAAAACTAGCTGCTCGACCGTCGTAATCGTCGCTACCGATATCGAGCTGAGTCGATCGAGTTTTCTTAGTTTGAGATTATGACATTTGAATGTGTTTATATTGTTCAATAGCGAATTCCATAATCTCAAACTAAGAAAACTCGATCGAATCAGCTCGATATCCAAAGTGACGATTAGGCCCTTGGAAAAAATTTAAGCCTTGATAAAACAAATTATATTAAGGTTCCAAATGTTTTCTATTTTCCCAAATTGCTTCAATGCGCAATGATGTTGCTTAAGATGTGGGTGAATAAATTGCCAGCGGAAAAATCTGATCTCTGTTAAAGTCGTCTTTGATAAAATTTCTATTTATTTTTTTTTAAGTAAAAATAATAAAAATATAAAAAATGTTTTAAATGTAAAGCGCATAATAAATCATTTAAATATTTATTGTTAATATTGAAAATAAATTTTTTTTATTGAATTCTTTAGTTAAAAAATAAGCATAGGTCACTATAAAATGCAATAGAGCAAAAAACAAATAAGCTACTTCACACCACTGTTGGGATTTGTGGTACAATTTTACCAATTTTGGTACAATCGAAAGTTGCGTGGTACGCTGCTACACTCAACATAATTCTGGTACAATTTTCTGAATTTCAAATAAAAAATTTTGGTAAACTTCTTTTATTTTATACGTTAAATACTTTTTTTTAGACAATCGCCCGGATTATGTGTTTCGAAGTCTAATTTGTGACTACGACAAATTGTCCTAGAATAAAGAAAACTTTTCTTTAATATAGAACAAAGTTGTAACAAATTCGACTTCGACATACATAATCCTGTTGAATATCCTCTATTCCTATTAAAATGTTGTTTAC
>CATQFL010000176.1:0-30930 GCA_956483635.1 Panzeria rudis
AACAATATTTCACTTGTTTGCTTGCAGTAAGCAATAAATAAAATAAACGCGGATCGAATGAAACGTGGAAAAGCTGGGAAGTTTTTTGATTGCTATTTCTTGTAGAAAAATTGAAGAGTCAAAAAAAATTGTGCTGAATGCGCTATCAGACCATGAAGAAACTTGTTCATAAAATGAAGATCATCCAGAATATTCTGAGTTGTCTGACAGTTCTAGTGATAGTGAAAGTGAGGTTGGCCCTACTCAGACAGTGCCGTCAAAAAATGGTGAAATAAGATATTTCGAGGAACCTCTTACATATAATAGATATGGAAGAGCCCGAACGGAGAATGTAACCAGTATGGTGCTAGACTTGACTGGTTATTCTTGTTCAAGAATTACAAAGGAAGAGATTTCCAGTTTTCAATTATTTTTCCCACCTCCTGGTATGAACATTATTTTGAAATATACCAATAATGAAGGCCAGCGTATTTCTTGCTGTTTTGTCAAACGTAGACACTTCTTAGTAAATTTTCGTATGCAGCTTACCACGCCTTATATAAAGCAGAGAAAAACTTTGCCAAGAGTACCA
Organism: Panzeria rudis; assembly: GCA_956483635.1. NCBI lineage: Eukaryota > Metazoa > Arthropoda > Insecta > Diptera > Tachinidae > Panzeria > Panzeria rudis. The sequence goes on from CATQFL010000176.1 coordinate 572, forward strand.
TTTTCACTAAAAATTGCACAAAAACTACTTGATGTAGCTGAGCAGGATTAGCAGAAGTCGTCAACTTCAAGCAAATCAAAACTGCAACAAAAAGAAGTCGTTGCTAATTTTGCCCCAAAACCGATAATAAAACGCCATTAGTATGTGTAAAAAATTTATATGCAAACAGCACTCTAAAACAATTATTTTATGTACCCAATGTAATAATTAGGAACAATATCGATGTAACATTAAATAATATATAAACACTAACAATACACTTAAGTAAAGTAAATTATTGCCTTCATATACAATTTTCTATATGGGTCAAATTTGACCCGAAGAACATTAACGTCAGTAACTTTGAGGACCTTATGAAGGTTAAGAAAAAAGCGTCCATCGAGTTTTAAAATTGCATTACAAAATCTATTACATAGATACATTCGATATAATTTATCTGGCTTTTAATTGTTAGCCGCATGGTCAAAAATGTGGTCTCATGGCCATTTCTAAAATCAGTAACATTTTCAGAATCATTTTTTTTACCTGCATCAAAATAGTACCTAACTTAATTTTTTTAATTTTTATTTCTTTACTATTTATTAATAACATTAAATTAAAAAAGATTTTCAATTAATTTTTAGATAAAGTAAATTTTCGAATTTCGCTCTTAGACCCGCCATCTGATTTTGAAGACCTACTTCATCAACTCTTTTGGCAACATGATTCCAACTTAAATACAATTTCCAACTTAAATTCAAATTTTTTTTGTTTTTCTCTTCATATGTTTAATTACTGCGCATTATTTGTGTATTGATTGGGTGCAACTCAGGGCAGTTAGGGAGTTGCAGTACTTTTACTGTTTTATGAAAATCTTGATTATTTCAATTGAGTTCCCTCACTTAATTGCGAATAAAATCAAAATTTTTACGATAGATTTGAATGAAATATGGCACGTTTTGCTTGGAAGAAATCAATCCAAATGCCTGTAGAAAATTGCGGAACTTTTTTTTTTAATATTTTTTTATGAATGATTTAAAGCCCAAAATTTAAAAACAGTATATAAACAAATTTTTTTTTTTTGGCACAAGCTCTGAAATATCTCTGAATCTACTGGGTAGATCCAGAAACATTATTTGCGAGGATTAAATATAATTTTCTCTCGAGTTGCGGGTTTCTTAACTGAAAAAGCCCAATTTCTTCTCAAGTTAATGTAAGATATGTAAATGAAAACTTTGTTTCTTTTTTTTAAATGCTCAATATTTTTTCTGCTATTTTCTAATCTTACTGTTGATGCCATGGCTGATTAATTTAAACTGAGTATGAGACACATTATCCATTCTTGACAGATACGAGAATGAACAGCTAACGGAATATTTGAAGTGTGTATGTGGTCGTATTATTTAAAGTTAAATATGTAACATTTTTTTCGTTTCCAAACTTTAGGTGTTTAGCTCTCGATCAAGTCACCTTTTATACAGAGAAAACTAAATCAAAATTGGTCCAGTCGTTTGGGCTGTACGATGACGTGTACAGACATTAGGGCATTCATTTTATTCGACTTTTCCATTGTTCGATTAATCAATTAATCGAAATTGAGGTTTTTAAATTAATCGAACAATCGAGTAACACTTTTATTTCGTTCGAGTTATTAGAGTAAGCTTTACTGCTAAAAATTGTTCGAGTTAATCGGAAAATTATTGAATTTATTCAGTTTTTAGTACATTTTTGTGAACGAAAATAAAACAAATAACATTTTTTCGCGTTTTATATATTTTAATAAGGAAAACAAAAGAAAAAATATATTTCTACATTAATTAGACCATAAACTGATCATTTCAAATACATACATAGTTTTTATCACTATTCAAATGTTTCGTTTTGAGAAAATTTTGCATCAGGAAATATTTAATAGTATTCACACCTTTTCTGTATTCAATGCGAAATGAAAATAGTCATAAGCATTTTTGTTGTATACATTAAATTGTAACAGCAAAGCTTTTACAGTTCCGAACATTTTTATTTTGCATGGAGAACAGAACATGATAACCCATTAAATAATCGAACAAAATCAATACATTTAGTTCTAAAAAATAGAATGCTATTCCTATATTTTTTCAATTGAACATTTCTCACATTACTAAACATGATCTTTCACTAATTGTAGACGCTACAGAATTTGAGAAAAGTGAATTCATCCCATCAATTGTTTGTTTTTTCTAGATGCATAAAGTAATATTTTATGTGACAAATGTAATTTTTTGCTATTTGCTTTTCTGAATGTTTTTAATTTTTTACTGAATTCCGTCGTTAGATTAAATTCGATACTTTAATACGAAAAATCTAGTTAACTAGTTGCTCTTGAAATCACTTCTTTATTTCAAATAATTTTTGCTTGATATTTCCGAATTTGTGTACTGCATAATTTACTTAATTCTTTGATCATGCGGTTTATTAATATGAAATGACGTTCGAATTGAATGGCAAATTTCACATAATTTTAAAAATTTTGCCAATTTTTATTAAGAAATCTACAAAACCTTAATTAAAAAAAAACAGAAATTTACTTAAAATTTTTTAGTCGAGTTATTCGGTTAATCGACTTAAATTACTCGAATAAATTTTTACTCGAAATTTAAATTTTTTGTTTCATCGAACATTATTTGAGTTCAATTATTCGATTAATCGAGCAAACATTATTCAAGTGAATACCCTAACAGACATACAGATGGACATACACACAATGCAAACTTATAACACCCATCTTTTTTGGTCGGGGGCTAAAAACAAAGCAATACTCTTATATTTAAAAAGTTTCAACGATATACTAAACAGGAATTTTTACGAATTTTTACTGCCTATCCCACGAGGTCGACAAGTCAAGCTCGTTCTATTTTTTTGGACTTATAAGACGTACAAGTATGAGTGTTATGGTGGTATGTGCTATCATATTACTCATACGTCTAACAATAGGGTATTCACTCGATTAATGTTTGCTCGATTAATCGGAGAACTGAAGTCAAATAATGTTCGATCAAACAAAAATTTCCAATTTCGAGTAAAAATTTGTTCGACTAATTTAAGTCGATTAATCGGATAACTCGAGTTTTATGTATAATTTCGTTTTTTCAAATGAATCTTTTAATATTTCTTAACCAAAACTGACAAAATATATATTAATTTGATAAAATTTGGCATTAAACTCAATCGTTCTGAAATACTATTGGACCGCTTGATGTAGCTATTAAGGAATTAAGTGAAATATACAGCCACAATAGGGCCCAATGAAAAATGTTTGTTACCTTATAGTAAAGCAATAATTACATATTTGAAATAAAGAAAATATTTCGATACCAAGTAATTGGTATAGTAAATTTGAATGCTAGTGTTTTCGTTTTTTTATTATAGCATTTTCCGTTTCTGTCCGATTTCGGTCCATTATGGCTTAAAATGTTTGATATCAAATGGGATATTCAATAAAACTATAAAACTGTAGACTTTGTTATTATTTGTTGTACAAAACACCCTCTGAAATGACAACAATTGGTGATAATCATTCAAAATTTCACTAAATTTTCAATTCGATCCACTTCGCTTTTTATCCGATCCGAGCAAATAAGCGACTATTGGACGCGTAATTTAATAGCTTTTAAAACAAGATATTATTTTATTCGAACCATACTTTCAGGCTGGATGGAGATTTAAAGAAAAGCATACATCGAAAAACACAAATTAGCGGTTTTTTCACGTTCAGCACAACTTTAAAAAAATCCAATACAAACTTTAAACACTCCAAAAGCAAAAATTTGCAAATTAGTGTTATTTAATGAATTACCCTGCATAAAGTGGGATGAAAATATGATCATAAAATGTTTCCCAAAGCAAAAACTTCTCAAAGCGCTGCATTTGAATAGCGTATTATTTTAGATTATCAACTGTTTTCATTAACACGGCAATATGACTTGATTTCTTACATTTTTCCAAACAAAAATTAAAAAAAACCGAGTAAATTCAAAAGGTTTCGATTAACTCGAATAATTTTTAGACGAAAAATTTACTCGAATAACTCGCACGAAACAAAAGCTTTACTCGATTGTTCGAGTAATATAAAATCCTCAATTTCGATTAATTGTTTAATCGAACAATTGAAAAGTCGATTAAAATGAATACCCTACATAACAAGTATGTGTAAAAAACAAACTGAAATTCAGGTTCTAAAAACTTTCAGGCAACTTTCCGTTTGGTAGTACGCAGCTGAAAAGAAAAATCAACACAAATTTTGTCTATTACGGAGATGTTATATCAGTTATTGGAGATTTTTTTCCGTCAACTGAAACAAAAATTAATGTTCTGACAACGGAATTTTTGACATATTATTTTTGTGTGGTGTTGTGAACAATTTTTATGTTTTCACGTCAAAATTAATAATTTAAGTGAATTTGCGTGAATGAAAACAAATTTCTCTACACAACTATTTGTCCGTGTAGAAATAAATGCAAAATTTTGATCCTGAAATTCAGGCAGAACGGCATTTGGGAAATTCGCATTTTCTTCACATAATTTTCGAAATTAAAAATTCGTAAAAAAATGTCCATTCAATATATCGTTAAGATTTCAATATATAAGAGTATTGTCATGTTTTTTAATAAATAGTAAAGAATTACCGGCTACTTGAATTGAAATAACTTAAAATTTGTTCCGCATATTATCAAGGATCTTGTTTAAGATCATAAAATATTATTTTTTCTCATTTTGGCTATGCTATTAACGGAGATATTTAAGGCATGAGGAACAAAGTCACGTCCAAAAAGCAAAATCTAAAAATATCTCTGAAAATATTAGGGACATTAATGAAACAAAGTGTATATTCTTTGTTTCTTATAAGCTTTACAACATGTTCAAATTCATTGAAATCGGATAATATTTGTAAAAGCTATGAGGCCAACAAAAGTTCATCATGCCCGAGGTAGTCAACTTTGACACCATATAGCTCACCGTGTGTTTCAACAGAGTGGTCTCAGTTTCATCATTCTTAAAGCTTAGATCCTCATCTATGTTTTTTACATACATCATTTCGCAATCGGATCGCGAATTTCAAAGCTATAGATTTATTACTTTTTTTTCAATTGGAGCCACTGTGCGTTGTAGCATGTACAAGCACGAATTCCACCTTTTGCAAACATCAAGGATCATCTTTTTTATATTCCATATATATAAATGAACTTTTTTTTTATTTTTAATAAAAAAAATTAATATGGTAAAAAGATTATTGTAAAAAAAATTTAATAAACGAAACAAGTGCGAACAGATTAGGTGAACGACGTCGATTTTTCTTAGTTTTGACAACGATGTAGCGCCGATTTATCGTCCATAAAAACATCGATGTTTATGAACGATACATCGACGTTTTCTTAACATCGATGTATGGTTTGCATTTTTATTTTCAAGAATTTTTCAAACAGCTGTTTTGAGTTTATATTTATAACACACACATGCATGTGATAAATGATAATTTTCCAATGAATTAAATCAATTTACTTACTTGATTGGATGATCTTAAAATTTTTTTGGGAAGCAATTTAATTGTTATTTGGCTGCTCCCATGTAATTAAATTATTATTTTTAGTTTCTGCCTGTTTCATTTATTTTGCTTTGATTTTCATAGATCAGCTGATAGTTTTAGTATTGCAAATATTGCGAGTACCTAGATAGTCTTTAATTTACACTATAGCGGTAGATAGGCCAATTTGTTCAGCAACATATTTGCATATAAAATAAATAATTTTTACAATTAACCTGTTGTATGCAAAAAATTAAAGCAGCTTTGCCAAGCATTGTTGAGTTGAGTTGTAATCTAAAAAAATTATTATATCAATATTTTAAAGTACGACAACACGTTTGCTAAGACTACTTTAAGTTGATATTTTCAAAATGTGTATTTTTACCTTAAATATTTTTGTTAATATATCACATATTGACTCATGTTAAACCTGAAAGAAAGCTTGAAGTTTTAGCTCTTAGCTTAAATTAACCATTTCATTTAATGGAAAACATCACCAACTTATCCAATGGATCCCAAAGCCATAGCAAAATTCACAAAAAATATTTAAAAAATATCAATATAAAAAATGTTTTGGTGATGTAGATACAATCAAAACAAATCGAAAAATGCTCGATATTCAAATACTCATTCCATTAGAATATTTTTTTTACTTTTATTCATAGAAATGTGTATATGTTTTACTAGCATGACAGAAGCTTATATATTTGTTTAAATTAAAATGTTTTACTCCAAAATGATAAAAAGTTATTTATGTATATATTTGATTACTCGAATGAAATTGTATTTTTTGAAGGATGTAACCGATACCGATATCAGCGATGTTTTACTTTCTATACGACAATACTTTTTAAATTTTTTCAGAGTTTATTTTTTAAAAAATAACTTATTTGTTAATTTTATAATGAATTAAAATCAATTTGTTGTTTTTTAAATCTGTTATTTTGTAAAAAACATAATTTATTTCTTGTTAATTTTACCATGAATTCGAATTCAATTCGTTCTATTTTAAATCTTATTCCCAGAAAAAAATGACACTCCAAAGAAGTCATGAAAATGTATAATTCGCGATCCGGAAGTATTGCAAATTTGGATCATTTCTAAAGCTATGTACAGACGATTGTCAGATCTTACAATATTGTAAGTAAAATGTGCTAAAAAGGTTCTACAATCGTGTGAACTGAAAGTTTTTGTCTTACTACGTTGGCAGAAAAAGCATTGTCAGTCGATTTTAATACTACCTGCAGACAAAAAATTGTCAGGCATCTCACAATCGAGTAAATACCTCGCGTTGCCATTGACAGATTATTGTCAGTCATTTTTTAATTGTGAGATGTGCGAAGTTTCTACATCTGACAATGGCGCCATTGTCAGAGACTTCTTTATATTGGCAGCACCGAACACACCTTTTTTGAAGGAAAAAGGAAAATAAAAGAAACTATGCAGATAAAGTAGTTAAAATTGCTTCTTTATGTTTAATACTAATTTATATTTTCACTCTTTAAAGTTAACAGAAGCACAGATGATAAATAATTGATAACTTCTGTTAAATGATCTGAGTCTGGCAGCGCCAAACAACAGATCTGACAATTTTCCCATCTGACAATCGTATGAACTGCTAATTTTTTTATTGACAATATAGTCTGATAAATTTATTGTCAGACAATTGTCTGCTAATAAATTGTAGGTGTTTCTAACAACTTTGATACAACCGTGTGAACTAACAATAATATACCTTGTGCTGACAATTTTTTATTGTCATTACATCGTCAGCACATTGGCAGATTTGACAATATTGTAAGATCTGACAACCGTCTGTACAGGGCTTAATTAGTTTTATATATCCTTGTCATTGAAGAAGTTATCTTTTTTTATAGAATATTTTATGGAAGTAAAATGCGCTCAGAAAAAATTAATTCAATAGTTTTAAATTATATATTTGTTCCTCTCTTTTATTGTTTGCATTTATCAGCTGTTCACTTTGCTATGTATTCATCAAGCCATTTGTAAGACATAACTGTTGGGCTTAACAGTTTAGTAGCAGTTGAGCTCAACAGTTACTTCTTATGAACGCTACCAATGACTGTTTAAAACTCAACCCTTTTTTCTCTACATTTACCGTTTTAAAATCAATTTGCGGAAAACTGAAGGTATTTTCTTTCTCTATGGGATCAAATAAAACATAATTAGTGCATGAGAACCCTAGAATAATTTTTTTCTCAACTTTTGTATCATAGTGTAATTAAGTAACAGGATATTTAATTAACATTCATGCGGGAAATGTTGTACCAATTGTCTTGAACGTACTTGTTCTATGACTGCTGAAAATGGGAATATCACGAAATGTTCCCGAGTTGTGACCGGTGAAAAGGATTATATCACAACATATCACAAAACTAGAACACAAATTTTAGCAAAATACATTCATTGAACTAGCAGATTTTTTTTTAATTAAAAATATATATGTTTAAAGTAAAGTAATGCGGGATTGATTGTGCGACTAAATTTAGACGATGAAATTCCTTAAGTTTTCTTTTAAAGTTGATATATTTTTCATCATCTGTTGAAACAGTAATACCCTGTTTATCGATGTCGAAGGAAACTTTTCATGCTTTAATTTAAAACAAAAACAAATTCTAAAATTTGGTTTTTGTTTCAAGTGTAAATGTAAGAAGAAACAATTTCTTCGAAAATGGAAGCTGTAAAAACTTAGAGTTAACACTACTTAAATTTATAAAATGAAAAATCAAAGACATTTAGACAGACTGTGGATCATGGTATGTAAAATTCGGCGCAGCTGAGCGTAGTACTGTAACGTCCCTAGAGGGAAAAGAACCTGTCACAAGACAGGTCACGTGACTGGTTCCTAAGGACTAGCAACCGGGTTGAGTTCCGGAACTTTATATGAAAGGGACCGGTGACTTCTACATGGCGTTGTCATTGGAGGTGGTCAATTGACATAATCAAGATACTCAGTGATAGGTTCTAGACCCAAACTTAAGCTCCCTGTCGTGCAATGGGTTCCTTAATACTAGTTAAATTACTTTTAATTTGAGAAAAATCTGCATGTACAATGAATTTATTTTGCTAAAATTTTTGTTCTAGTTTTGTAATAAGTTGTTATATAATTCTTTTCACCGGTCAAAACTCGGGAACATTTCGTGACATTCCCATTTTCACCTGTCATGGGACAAGTACGTTCTAGACTATTGGTACAATATTTCATGCAGGGTTGCGTCTACTTAACGAGAATTCTCATAGAAATTTTTCGAGAAAAGTAAGAAACATTTCTGCAAGTTTTTTATAATTTTCAACTAATTGCGGTAATAGCCGGCAATTAGTCTTTATACTATATCTTACTGTGTAATAACTATAAACTTTATTTTCTTGAATTCACTTAAAAATTTGTTTTCGAATTGCTTTTATATTAACTTTTATTTAAAAAGAATGTTTACATTAATAAAACATTCGTAATTTCGCCAATTTTCATTTAATAAATCTACTTAATTTAGAAAATTAACTTTTCCTGGGAATCCCGGTAGTTCCCGGGAACGCGAATTTTTTATTCCCGTTTCCCGGGAAATACAAAAGTCCGGGATATCCCAAACCCTATTCATAACGTATTAAATACAATACTATGAGAAATCTCTTGTTAGGAAACTTCTTCTAGAACAAAATATGATAGACCTTTTTCTATGAAACAGTCAAAGTCTAGTTTTTCATAAATTATTTTTTACTCGCTTTTATCGATTCTTCTATAAAACTTTAAAATTTTAGATAGGGCTTTTTGCATTTTCTGTGACGATATGTATGTATCCCTAAGAAATTAGATGAGCCCAAGTCTATAGTATCAACCCATCTACTTAAAATGTGGAAGCACTTTAAAGGCGACCGGAGAAGGATGGGCAAACAAGCGTTATTTTCATTCCTTAAGATATGATTTTGTTTGTTTGCTAAATGAATGCAAAGTGTAAATAAATTGACTACAAAACCTTCAATTATTTATTTTATTATGTATTTTATGAGTTCTACAATTGATGTTTTAAGTGGTTGGCAGATGGATGAACTTTTCTTCGATTAGATCTCAGACTATAAACAGAGTAATTGTAATATATTTAAAACGTTTAGACAACCAGCCTTATTACGAAACCGATAAAATGTGGCATTACACTGGAGTCGTTTAATTTCGACTGCGACAACCGTAATAAGGGCCAATATCTATTTCTTTTATATTTGCGTTATTAGTAAACATGAAATAAATTTTAAATTTAGATTGCCGTTTTTATAAAAAAACTAAAATGGATTTTAAAGTATTTTAAGAAAAATTTGAATGGAAACTTAGTCCTAAAACACATTTGAAACCTATTTTATTTCTTATGGAAACGGCAGAAAGTGTTAATGAGTTAAATTTGTCCAGTACGCAAATTCCCAGCAAAAAATAAATGAACGCGTTCAAAATGAAATAGAATTTCATGATTTCTAGAGCACTTGTTTCTTCGAATGCATTCTGAATGTCATCATAAATCGTAAATGAAGCTATAGTTTTTGAACTCATTAAAAACGCATGCGTTTTTACTAGGTAATATATTGCATAAAATATCCACCGAAAAAGGCGTGAGAGAGCATGTCTTAACAGTCAGAAGAGCATGGTTCGTATCCCAGCTGCGGCATTCTTTTTTATTTTCATTTGTTTTATATTTACATGAAAAAACGTCATCTAATTAGGGAACTTGCATGGCTTCAGTTCATTTATTTTAATGGATATCAATTTATTGGAAACATGTTCATTGGCAAAGGCGTTGGACATAAATTCTTTGCTTGAAAAAGTGTAACATGCGTAATCGTAATCGCACGATTAATGAGTTCGATTACGATTACGATTAAAAGGTTCGATTAATCGCGATTACGATTATAATCGCTGAGCAAACCCTAGTTCTAGCTGCTATGAGATTTGAATCCATGGTTATTACCCAGCAAAAGCTTTGCTTACTGGTAGGCAAAAAAGTATTAGAGGACTAGGCAAAGCAATTAGCTAGTTACTTGAAGCTAAAAAATAAGTGGTCAAATAAAGAAATAAAAAAAAAATATACGCATTATGTTTTATTTATATTTTTTCAATTTTATTTTTGTTCAAACATTATTTGAACTTTAACCATTTGCGGTACATAAAATAAGTTATATGGATTAATTATCTGAATTATTCTTTATCCTTTTGTATCTTTTATATTTAAATTCAAATTGTAACGGAAATTTAATTAGTATTGAATTTTTGTATTCAATTTTAGTACTTAAAATATCAAATGTAATGCCGAATCTCTTACTACAAAACATTTTTAATGTCAAAAACTTTCTCTTATAAATTGAGCTAAAACAAAGTAAAGCATGTATTTACACATTTGAATTTCAACTTTCGAACTGTATATATTTAATATCCCTTTTTCTAAAGCATAAAATCAAACTTTTTCTTAAACTCAATAAAATCAAATTATAACGTTTTAAATTTTGTTTTTTACTTATTGGCGAAATTATAAACCTTTAATAATTATAATTAAAATAATTGATTATAATTAGAAGCTATTTATAATAAACTTGTGTAACACCTACACCCAAAGCACAAGTTTATTCAATTTTGTTTTTTTTTGACCCAACTGGGATACGAACCTGTGCTCGTTCAAACATGAAGACAAGAACGTTACCCACTTAGCTATTGCAGACTTATAAGTAGGGATGTAACGAATACCGATACCGATACCGATATATCGGCGATACTTCAGATTTTCCGATACATCGGTATCGGCGATATTTTACTGTCGATACGACGATACTTTTGAAATTTTTTTCAGAGTTTTTTTTAACAAATAATTTATTTTTGTTCAATCTTACCATGAATTAAATTCACTTCGTTATTTTTTAAATCTTATTAATATCAATTTTAAAAATTAATAATTTTTTATGCTGTTATTTTGTAAAAAAAATATTTATTTTTTGTTAATTTTACCATGAATTCGAATTCAAGTCGTTGTTTTTTAAATCTTATTGCAACAAAAAAAGACACTCCAAAGACGTCATGAAAATGTAGAATTCGCGATCCGGAAGTATTGCAAATTTGGATAATGTCTAATTAGTTTTACATATCCTTGCCATTGCAATCACCGAATTGGAAGCGATGATTTCTTTTTTCTTTTTCGGTGTTCTATAATGATTTTTCCTCAAGGAAAAATTATAAAAAATTACCCATTTTCACAATTTTTTATGCGAATTTAAACTCAAAACTTTATTTTCATGTAAATTTAAGTGAATATATATAAACTTAGAAGACTTTTAATAATTAAGCTATTAAGTTATTTAGAAGAATATTAGTTGATGAATGTCCTTTAAAAAATTGATTTTTTAAAAAAGCATGGCGAGTATTTTTAAAAATTATAAAGGAATTAAAAATTTTTTCTTGCTTTTCTACTAATTATCTGCATATTTTTAATATAGATTTCTTGGATGCAAAGAAAATGTAGCTCCTTAGAAATTACTTCCAATTTTTTTACTGGGTTAAAATCAATTTTAAATATTCTCTCTTACAATGTAATTTTGTATAATAAAAAAATTGCACTTGAGTTTTGTTGATCTAAACTTGAACTCAATTTCAATGTTCGTATCGGTATCGGAATCGGTGATATTTATTTTTAAATATCGGTATCGGTATCGGATCGGCGAAACGGCGTATCGTTACATCCCTACTTATAAGTTTAAGGACAAAAATTAGGTTTTATAAACAAACATATGTTGACTCAAGAAGTGGTTGTCTACTTATTTTATTAATACATCTCAACAAATTGTAACTACTTTGAAATAATGATAAAAATACGTACTAATTTTATTAAAAACTAATTAGTAGCTCTAATTCGAACATAGTAACAAGATAAATAAATACCACTCATTACTTTGTAACCCATTAATAAAGTAGTACCGATTACAATGACAAAAGTTTGTGATGGGTAGTGAAGGGAAGATAATATCCTGCATAGCCGAATTTATTAATTGCGCTTGTTTTAAAGTTATTCTCATTTAGCGTTTATTTCTAGTGAGTTTGTCATTAATTTTGGACTTTATGAGCATGAACAATTAGTTATTTTTTTTTATTATTATTCGCTATTATTTAATACTTAAACAAATTTGTTTAATGTTTTTGCTCAACGGGCGGTTTGGAATATTTGAATCGGTTTTATCAGTAGCATTAGAAGGTATATAAGAACCTATCAAACTACCTAAAGAATGAACATAAAACTAGAAAAAAATTTATATAGGTCATTTATTTCTCCTTCTTTATGCAATTTCCATTTTTATGCAAAAGGTACGAAGTAAAATGAAAAAATGTCGAAATAATTAAACATAAACATTACTTTCTAATTGAATGACACAAATATTATTAAAAGTATTTGCACTTTATTTACTTTATATATATTTTTGGTATAACTTAAACATTTCAAACTTAGAATTAAAATATACATAATACATACATATGTGCTACATAACATACCTACGATATTCATATTAACATTCTCATGCACTTTAATCTACATGCAGTGCAATTGTCGATAAATTGTGGCTTTAATTGAGCGTCAATATCCTTTGTAGACAAGTGGTCAAGATACAAATATGTGTGTGTGTTATTTAGTTTTATAAAAAAATATATTCGATAGAAATGTGTTTAGTTGCCTTACTGCAACTAATGCCAATCAATACTAAGAAGGAGAGGTTGAAGGTTTGTATGTATTTCAGTGATGCCAACTTAGTGCTTTTCGCCGAATTCGTGTTCTGATCTATCGCGCAGCTGAAAAACTTCAATGCATTAAAATACAATGAAAAATTTCTTATTACATCCACACAGGTAAAAAGATTTTATAGAGTTTTTAATGCAAAAATTCATTACTCAAGAGGATTTGTTGGTTTTTGCTCAAATTTTTGGAAATAGTGTTAACGACAAAAAGTTGGTTCCTTTGATTTTGTTTTAAATTTTTTGTGCCCTCAATGTCCAAAAAGTCAATACAATTTGGTTTTTTATGGATATTTTCAAAACCTTGTAGCACCAGCCCAGGTATACATCATAGCAAAAAATCATTATAAACTGTATTGTACCAAATTTTTCAAAGATTATGAAAACTTTTTTTAAAAACAAATTTCCGTTACGTATTGAAATTGGTACAAAACTACTTAACTGCATTATTTTTAAGAGGAAGATGTTGGAGCCTTTAATTTTGGCTAAAATATTGTGATACATGTTTTGACACCTGCCACAGACCCTCTACAAAATTCAGGATGTTCCGCTTAATAGGAGCAGGGTTGTCCTGAATAAAGCAGAAAACCCCAATGTTTTTTTTTATTTTCAGCGCTTCTAGATACCTTGGAATACTTCATAGCAATAAATTTTTATGAACATCTTTGTTCCAAAACCCTCAAGGAATATAAAAACTTTAAAAATATATATTTTTTTTGTTAAGTTTCACATATGTTACAGAACCGATAACCTTAATTTTTCAAAAATGAAGATGTTGAACTATTTTAATTTTGGCTAAGAATTTATGGTACATGCTGCAACACGTTTCAAAGGTCGTCTAAGAAATTCAGGATGTTGCATATCTCTGAACATCTCCATTTTCGAAAAATTAAACTATGCGGTTCTGTAACATATGCAATACGTACCAGGAAAAGTATAATTCAAAAGTTTTCATATTCCTTGGAAGACTTGGAACAAAAAAGCTAATAACGGTTTTTAGATATTATGCATGACTGTACTGTAACAAGCTATTATAAATGTAAAAAAAAAAAATAAATATATAAATAGTTACAGAACCGCTTAACTTCAATTTTGAAAAATAAAGTTGAGCGGTCTGTAACATATGCAAAACTATACGAATTTATTTATAGATTTATGTTTTCATACAGCGCCGGCTCTAGGGTGGAGCGCGTGATGCGCCATGGCACGGTCGCTCTATACGCCAGATGTCAAGGGGCGTCAAAAAGCCAACCGCGAAAAACAATTTCTAGCGCATTTATATATATTTTGTTATAAAAATGTATAAAATATGAAAGGTGAGCGTGGTTTTAGTAAAGTGAAGCTAATAAAAACCTACTTAAGGTCTACCCCATCTCAGGAAAAAATGTCAAACGTGGCAATTTTACCAATTGAAAATGATAATGCTCAATCCATAAATAAAGATAAATTTAATTGTAAAATTTGTCAAGAAAGCTAACCTTTAATAGATTAATTTACATTATCTAGTGACTGATTGAATTGCACAGAAAAAATTATCACCAGAAATTTTTCAAACAAAAGTTTGTCTAAAAATAAATTTCATTTTCAGTAAATGTTCTTTACATAATCAATGAATTGTTTGTTTGACACCAAAACCTATAGGAAAAACTGTGTTGTAAAAAACAACCCCGATGACGTTATACACACAAATAACAACAGCTACGACAAAAGGAATGCGATTGTATTAAGTTTGTTTACTGAAGATTTTTGAGTGAATCTAATCGCTAATGTCATTGCGTTAATTCTCTTTCCTTTTTTTAGAGTACTTAGATAAACATTCAGACTTGAACACATTTAACATAGTGAAATTTCATAAATGCTTAGTGAATGATGATGATGGTGACCAAGACAAAACTTTTTTTTACATATTACAAAAAATCCAGTATATATTTTTATTTAATTAAGTAAAATATTTTGTTTAATATTTGTTAGTATTTTTAAACTTCTTGTTTTATAAATTCCTACAAAAATATTGTTTGATATTTTTCTTTGATTTAGTAAATTGCTTTATTTTTAATTTTTAAATATTTTTAGACAAATTGTTTTATAGATTTTATCAATTTGTTCACTGAAAAATAACGCGTTTTTTTCAATGAAATTGTTGAGGTATTTTTGTCCATATTTACGAATTTGTTTGTATGTCCGTTTCTAGAAAAAAATATATACTATTTCATATAATTCCTTTACAGAAAATGAAATTTAGTCTTTTCTGTGGTCTATTTTATATAATAAGACTTTATAGACACGGAAATTTTTATCTCAATATATCTGATTAATCTTAAATGCCACGCTAATAGTTTTTGTCCTCGGATCTTACAAAAAGTTTCTAATTGTGATTTGTGCAGCTCCTGTGCCATCTACCGCGAGATTATTGAGACAAAAAGTTAAAACTTTGTTAGCTAATGCTGACTTTAGACGACATGTTTTTTACATATGGCTTGTTAGGTGTGTGAGACATATGTAACTTCGCATGTTTGTCAAAATTGTCAATTTACAGACGGTTTATAATATTTGCTTTCACACGTACATGTGCAATTACATCTGACATAACCTCTGAGTGTTCACAACAGCTAAGTTTTTGCACAATTTTCGTAAATATATAAAGCGCTCTTTGCTTTTTAATGTTTTTTCAGCCAAACCACACTTTTGATAATTTAATACAGCTGATGTCAGATGCCTTGTCAGATGAAAATAGAACACGCTCTAATTGAAAATTTTTCATCTGACAATATTTCATATGTTTCACACGGCATGTATCACTTTTGCAGTGGGAAATTTGACAAGTCAGATGTAAAATACATGTCGTCTAAAGTCAGCATAAGTAATACTTGGATGTAGCATGGATATGAAACAGTACAACGAGCTTGTGTTATATAAAATCAAAATTTTATAATGGTTTTTCATAAATTAATGTGTTGGCTCCGTGGGATTGGTTAACTAATTAATTAATTTTTATCACAAATAACTAGGGTTTGGGATTTCCCGGACTATGCACTTCCCGGTAAACGATAATGAAAAAATCGAGTTCCCGGGAATTCCCGGAAATTCTAACTTAAGTATATTTTTAAATGAAAATTGGTAAAATTTCGATTGTTTTGTTAATGCAAGCATTCTTTTTAAATAAAAGTTAATATACAAGCAATACTAATACAAATTTTTAAAAATTTTTAAGTGAGTACAAGTAAATAGAGTATTACACAGTAAGAGGTCATATAAAGACTAATAGGAGACTATTACAACAATTAGTTAAATTTTTTATTTTAAGGCCTTTAAATCATTATATACACAGAAAAAAGTATCACCACAAAATTTTCAAACAAAAGTTGTCTAAAAATAGATTGCATTTTCAGTAAATGTTTTTTACATAATCAATGAATGTTTGTTTGACTCTTATTTAGGACGCAACACCAAAAGCAACAGGAAAAACTGTATCGTTAAAAACAACCTCGATGACGACATACACACAAATAACAACAACAACAATGATAGCAAAGAGGAATGCTATTGTACTAGACGGCTGCAAAGTGTACACAAATGTATTTGTAGATTGTACTCGTATGAATTTCGTGTGTGCATAGATGCATGTTCTTATGCATATACTTATGTATAGATGCATGTATATGTGTGTACATACATAGCCACGACCAAACATACATATATACATACATATATACACACTTATATACAAAAAAAACATAGATGCATACACACACAAACATACATACGAGTACTTTCGAGAATATTCGTGCGGCCCTCTATATTTTGCCAAGTTTGCTTACTGAAGATTTTTGAGTGAATCAATTCGTTAATGTCGTTGCTAGTATTTTTAGACCAATTGTTTTATAGATTCTGACAAAAATATTGTTTGATATTTTTCAGAAAATCCAGTAAATCTTTTTGTTTAATTTAGTGAATTGTTTTGTTTACAATTTGTAAATATTTTGTTTACAATTGGTAAACACATTTTTTCCAATGAAATCGTTGAGATATTTTTGTTTATATTTACTAATTTGTTTGTGGGTCCGTTCCTAGACAAAATATTTACTATTTCATTGAATTCCTTTACAGAAAATGAAATTTAGATTTTTCTGTGTAATGTTTCTTATTTTTATTGAAAAATTAGCAGGAGGATTCTTATCGTTAAGTACAAGCAATTTAGAGTAATATACTCAGTTATATGTCTTTAATTTTTTATTTTATTTCTCTTAAAAAATCTCTTTCAAGATATCAATAATAGCGTCGACTTATAATAAATTTGAGTAGTGCCAACTTAAAGCTTTTAACGATTCTATAAGCTTAAAATTTACACTACACTTTCCAAAATTTGTTCACTAATTCTGCGGAAAATCACTCAAAGTTCTTTTAATATAGAATTATTTACTTTAGGAAACGATTTGAATACTGCAATCATTGATACTTATTGGAGTATTCATTTAATCGGGTTTCTGCTTTAATCGGTTAATCGCTCGATTAATTAATCGAGGTTTTGGCTTAATCGGTTAATTTCGGTATTAACCGGTTAACCGATTAATAAATTTTTTCATAAATCAAGTAATTTCAACAATAAAAATGCATAGTTTATTTATTATTTTGAAATTGTTAGTAAAGAAAACAATAACATAACAAACATAACAATTCTTGAACTAAATCAAGCAAAAAAAAATCATAGATATTGTAACGACACGTTCTCGCTCTATGCTGGGGCAGGCTCGCGGCTGCCAGGGCTTGTTACAAATATTTCTATTTTTGTTCTTAATGAAAGAGTAAAACACCTTTGAGTTTCTCTTAGTGACACATTTATTCACAATTCTCTTAAACTAGCTGTACATCATTATTTGATCTCTGGACTCTGACACCAAGTTAAAGACCACACTCTCGCGCTGGCCACAAATGCTCAATACGGGTGGCCTCTCAACACTTATGCTCTCTTTTGGTACTGTATCCCATCTACGAATAGTGGTACGTTGGCAGACGATCAGCCTTAGCGCGTTGAAGCCCCGCTCTTAAATACTGACCATACTGGAGGGTCCCGTAGGAATCGCAGTATGGTAACGATGAACTCGCAGGCTTACTTCACTCAGGAGAATAACATTCTGCCCTGAATGAGAGTAAGGGCGTCTTTGACTTCCCGCGACCGAGTGAACAAAGTTCTACTCTGACTAAGGAATTCAAAGTCTGCAGTAAGTCGCGGCAGAGAAAATTTGCTTCCACTGGGTTTGAGGGAATAAAATTCTGACTCAACCAAACTCGAAGCGACCTTTTTTACTTTGCTTGACTAACCAAATTATTACGAATAAAATTCTCAAATAACTTAGCACGTCTTGCCAAGTTGCTGGCCAGCGACTTACTGAATTCTTATTTACAAATCAACAGCCTCTATACCATTCACCGACACATACAGAGCAGTCGTTGAATTTACTATTCGACAGCATCTACGCTGTTCGTCTACACATACACAAATAATTCATCAGCTGTTGAGAACCAACATTGTTTGAAACTTTGATTGGTGTGTTCTTTAATTTGACGTCAGATGGCACTTTGGTAACGGCCGTTAATATTTAAATCTAATTTCAATATTTGTACAATATAATATATTTGAATTTAGTGCTTACTGATTTTATTTAAATATAAATTGAAGGCGATATTTCAATGTTTTATTTATATATACTAAAATAAAATACTATAACCAGTGTAGTATAAGTCATAATACAGAAAGAGGGGGCAAAGTATAAAAGAAATACAGAATTCATGTGCGCCAAAAACGAAATTTGACTTTTGGCTCGTCACATTGTCTCGCCTTTTCGGATAATAGAGCCCTTAATGTGGCATAAGCCATTTCATAATAAACAAAAGTCACAATATTTTTAGGATATATTTGTAGGGTATTTGTTCTAATGTCATTTAACAATAATTAGCCAATAAGTAAAAATAGGACAACTAGTATATTCCACTAGTATAAAATATGAAATCCAGTAGGGCAGATTATTGTTAGGAGATGAATTTAGAACAAATTTTTTTTTTATCGGCTTAAATCCCAATAATCGGGCACTATAATAACAAAACAAATTTCCTTTTCTATAATAATAATAATAATAATAATAATAATAATAATAATAATAATAATAATAATAATAATAATAATAATAATAATAATAATAATATTTGTAATAAGGCGTCTCATGTAAAATATTTTCTTATAAATTAAATATTTCCTCTCCACTGGCGCAGATTATTTGTCCTAAAGGCACGTTGACAATAATTAGCCATTATATATGAACATAAAAATAAAAAACTGACTAGTATACTCCACTAGTAAAAAAAATGTCTAGACTTCATTACGGCATATTGTTTGTCCGTCATGCATTTAGGCCAAGTAGTATCTTTCGCCAAAAAATCTACAAATTTCAGACGTGTGTTCAATAATTCAAATATAAAAATAATATTGATAATAAAAATAGTATTAATACCAGTATAATAATAATCTAGGAAATGATTACGTGTATATTTGTGGTTTGTCGGGACTTCATTTGGATACTCGGTGGACCTCATATTCCCCATTTCTACGGATTATTACCTGGAATCGGGCTCCATCTACTTGGTTCAGGAACTTCATGCGCTGGTTGGGCTTGCGTCTTTGGAGGGCCTGCTCTATGTTGTTTTTGACTTCACGAGGTAGGCAGGGCTCAATCTCGTCTCGCGGGGCTGTTGCGGTATTAGTTAGATTATTTGTATGGAAACCCGCTAGTGAGTCTGTTGCGGGTACAGATTTGGTGGATGCTGAAGATGATGATGATGCCGTCGAAGATGTTGATGAAGACGGTGATGATGATGAAGTCGATGATGCTGATGAGGATGGCGAAGATGGTGGAGTCGATGATGCTGATGGTGAGGATGCGGGATACAATTTAGGAGCGAGTGGCGTTTCGAGTTGAACCATGGGTACAGGCGAGTCGGTAGTAGCTGCGCTGTAATCGGTCTTCACTGGCTCGACCGGTGGTGACGTATTACGAGCATATGAGTGCTCGAGTTGCAAGGGTAGGCCATCGCTTTTCATAGGTACTAGCAGACGTACTCTCATTACCCGCTCGTAGCATAAGAATCCGGCATATTGATATCTTCTATCTTCAAAGTTAAGACTACCGAGACCCTGGCGTTTTGGCGGCGTTGGGGGACGGTAGTTTTCATCGTCGGAGTTGAGGGACGGTGGCGATCGTGGCGGTAGCGGCGAAGGTGGAGTCGGAGGGCGTCTCTCGATTTGGTGATCTTGGTCACCCAGAAACGTGCGTCGCATTTCTTCTGCCATGTCTGCTTCTAATCCTAAAACGTGTAGGTATTCTTCGAACTCCTCAGGGGTTAAGTCAGGGTTGTTGTCCGCTGCGGCGGATGGGTGGTTGCTAGTTGTGGAGGTATTGGGAGCTGGTGTATGAGTGCGCTTGGGTCGCGAACTTGAGGTTCCCTCGAACACCCGGAAACAGGTATTCGGCTTAGGCCGTGGTCGTGGTTTGGCGTTATACATCTTCGCCCCTTTTCTGCCTCGGCTGGTAGTGGGGATATCATCATCCTCAATAAAAATGGTGCGTCGTTTTTTGGACTCTTCTCGTTCCCAAGATGAGCGGAACTTCTTCCAAGCGTTTTCGAATTTTTCCTCCATTGCTGTTGTTTTAATTTTTTTCTTTTTATTTCAGTGAGTGGGTTTTCCCGATGACTATATACAGTCAAATGATAAAACAAAAGCATTATTAGTAAAGGGATACTGATAACGTGCTATATATGAAAATCAGAGAGGAATTAAACTAATGGTTCAAAGTATATAAGGCTTAATTTCGCTGACGTGAGCAGTTCGCACTTCTCCGCTATCTTGGCTTTTTACTTTAACGATAACCGGTGAGATAAACTCTTTGACAGCGAATGGACCCCCGTATTTTGGAGCAAGTTTAGCAGCGAAATTTTCGGTTGCTTTAGAAAGAGGGTGTTGTCTGATTAGTACTAGGTCACCGAGTTTCGGTTTCCACTGCCGACGGCGTAAATTATAATAGCGCTGTTGGTCGACAGAGGTATTTGCGATGTTTCTTCGAACTATAGCGAATATTTGCTGCATTTCTTGGGCCTGCAGATTCGCTGGTCGATTTTCAGTGCCCGTGCCAATGGTTACTTTATCGTAGAGGGTTTTAGGCAGTCGTGGCTCTCGTCCTTGTGTAAGGAATGCCGGTGAGTACCCTGTTGTCTCTGATACGCTAGTGTTTATCGCGAGCATGATTTCTGGGAGGTATTCGTCCCATTTATTGTGTTGGTGTTCGCTGAATTGTGCGATAACAGTTTTTATGGTACGATTGGCACGTTCGGTGGGATTTTCTTTTGGTGTATAAGGGGCAGTAAGCTGTTGGTGCACTCCTAGTCCCACTTAGTATTTCTTGAAAATCCGTGATGTGAATTGTGTCCCATTATCCGTAATCAGTACTTTAGGGACACCATACCTTGCGACAATACGTTCTCGAAATGCCTTTACCAAACCCTCTGCTGTGGCCTTTCTTAACGGGATCAGTTCGTTCCATTTTGAAAATTTGTCGAAGAATACAAGAAGCATCGTACATCCATGTTTAGAACGTGGTAGTGGACCTACGAAGTCCGCACATACTGTTGCCCAGGGTTCCTCAGGAACGCGTGTGAGCATTTCTCCTGCGGGTCGTTGCTGCATTACCTTATGTCGTTGACATGACTCACATTTCCTCACGTACTGGCTAATATTCCGGAACATCCCCGGCCAATAATAGCGCATAGCAACTCTGCTGTTAGTTTTCCGTATTCCCAGGTGTCCGGCGGTTGCATGATCGTGATTTTCTTCTAATATGCGATGTCTCAACGGAGTGGCGACGCACAATTTCCAAGGATTTGAATCTACGTCATCTATGCCACGGGGAAAATGTCGATATAGTTGACCATTCACAATACTATAATCAGGATATTTCTCAGGTTGTTCACTTACTTCTTTTATTCTTTTACTCAGCCATGGGCATGTTATTGGGGTTGCTTGGGTACCGGCAACATGTAACGTTTCTCTGGGTTGTCGCGACAAGGCGTCGGCCACCACATTCTGCTTACCCTTTCTATATTTGATTGTGTAATTATATTGTTGTAGCTCGAGTGCCCACCGTGCTAAACGGCCTGCTGGGCTCTCAATAGAGTTCAGCCACTTCAATGATAGATGATCAGTCATGATAATAAAAGAATAACCCTCTAAATATGCTCTCATCTTCCTTATTCCCCAAATTATAGCTAGACATTCCTTTTCTGTAGTAGAGTAATTTTGTTCGGCCTTGTCGAGACGTCGACTTGCGTAGGCAATTACCCGTTCCGATCCCTCCAGCTCTTGGGTCAATACTACACCTAGCCCGTAATTACTGGCATCGGTTTGTAATGTAAACGTTTCATTGAAATCGGGGCATGCAAGCACTGGTGCCTCCGTTAATTTTCGCTTGAGGGTTTCGAAAGCCTCTTGTTGAGCAGTTCCCCAGCACCAATGTTTGCCCTTTTTAATTAGCTTAGTGAGTGGTTGTGAAATTGTTGCAAAGTCTGGTATAAACCTCCGATACCAAGACACTACCCCTAGAAAACTGCGTATTTCTTTTACATTAGTTGGCGGAGGTATTTCTTTGATGGCGGCTACCTTTTCAGGGTCTGTTTTTATTCCCTCGCCACTTACAACGTGACCAAGGTATTTTGTTTCACGTTTGAAAAAATCACATTTCTCTGGGTTGAGCCGTAAATTTGCTCTTCTTAATCTCCTGAAAACCTCCTTCAGATTTGACAAATGTTCGTTAAGAGTTCCTCCAATAACAATAATATCGTCCAAGTAAGCGAAGGCGTATGGTTCCATTTCGGCCCCAATCACGCTACCTAAAGCCCTTTGAAAAGTAGCGGGAGCGGAATGCAACCCGAATGGCATAACACGCCATTGATATAGTCCTCTGCCTGTTACCGCAAAAGCCGTATATTTCTTGCTACTTGCCTCCATGGGGATTTGCCAATAACCATCTTTAAGGTCAAGGCTACTCACGTACTTGGCATTTCTTAATCTATTCAAAATGGTATCTATTCTAGGTAATGGGTAAGCATCAGGTACTGACCTTTGATTCAGCTGCCGAAAGTCCATACACATTCTCCAGGAGCCATTCCTCTTCTTGGCGAGGGTTATGGGAAAACTATAAGGGCTTTGTGAAGGTTCTATGAATCCTCGATCTAGTAGTTTGTTGACTTCTTCATCGATTATAGCTTGCATCGCAGGGTTTCGGGGCGCATACCGGAGTTTGATAGGACGATCGTCCTTCATTATTATTTTGTGTGACGCAATATTTGATGGACCCGTGATGTTGTTAAATTTGTTGAGCTCTGTTGCTAAAAAGGTTTTTATCATTTTATGTTCTTCTACATCTTGTTCCGCCAGCGTAACATTAAGAGTAGTTGTGGATGGCTGGACGGAATATTGCTTTTGTGCCGCTGTGGACACCGGTGTTATTGTGCTTGCAACTGGGTTGTTTTCCAGGTGTTGTGTGGTCTTGTTGAAGACGCAGTCAGTTGACAATCCTGCACAACTAATAGTAGCATCAAAACTTCGCAAAAATTCAAGCCCTAGAAGAAGGTTTTCACTACATCCAGGCATTAGGTAAAAAACACAATTCTTAGCTTTTGTTCCCAGGGTAACACGATATCGAACGCCCTGTGTGACCTTTTTCATGGATCCGTCGGCTAAAAACACTTCTAGTTGTCGATGAACTATTTTGGGTTGACATTGTAATTTGGCAACAAAATCTGGATTAATAAAATTACGTGAAGCTCCAGTATCTATGGTAGCGGTAATTAGTTCCTCCCCAATAATTATTGTTGCGGTGATTCGAGTTTCTTCGGGGTTCAGGGATGTTTTATTTGATGAGGCCGGTTTCTTGGGAGGAGCAGCTTGCCTCAATTCTGCCGCCCTCCGGCTTGGTTTCCCGAGTTTAGGGGGTTGTTAAAACATCGGTCTGCCCGATGGCCTTCTTTACCACAGGTTCTACAAATAAGTGGTTGTCGTCTGTTATTGCTTTGCGCTGAGGAGGGTGCCGGCTGATCTATTTGGTCGCGGCACGAATTCTTAATATTTTCTAGGTCTTCGGCCAGTGCCATGAGTTCTTGAATGGATGTAAAGTCTTTTCTACGGATATACCATTGGTAATCCGGATGTGAGTTTCTGAAGATCCTCTCCAGCTGTTGTTCTTTACTAAGAGTAGAGTGTCGCATGAGATTTTGTAGAGCCAGCATATAATCTTTGAATGGTTCTCTAGCAGCTTGTTTGCGTTTATGTATTTCCTCGTCAAGTCTCTCGTAGAAATGAGTGGGGAGATAAAATCTACAGAAATCCCTTTTAAAACTACTCCAGGTATGCCAGAATTCATTATTGTTTCTATACCACGACAATGCACGATCACACAAAAGTTCTGGCATAATCGTTGGGAGTTGGTCTAGCGAGATTCCGTACATTTTCGATAACTCCTCAATGCGTTCTATAGTTTCCAGTGGATCATGTGTGCCGTCGTACCGTAATCCCCATTTTCTCACCTGATCGATGATATTCGTCCTGTATTCAATATCAGGAGTTATTGGCCGTTCATGTTGGCCACGGACAGTACTGACACTTGGTTCTTCCTTTGCTGGCGATCTGGCAAGTTGTTTGTTTGCTAGCGGCTCCAACGACTTCGCTGGTGGTGGACTAGTTTCATGTTGTGTCTGTAATTCTATTAAACGTTCTAGATGTTCTTGGCTTTTTTCCGTACCAAGGAATTTCGCCCATCGTCGTCTGAGTTCATCCACCGTACCCGTGGTATCTAGTTCAAATTCGGTGAGATGTTGTAAAAGTTCATCCCGTTTGAGGGAATATGCCCACGATGTTTTCAGCATTTTTACTTCAATTCCTACTGGTTGACACACCTTATTAATTCTCAAAACTTCTTTTAAACGTCTTTGGGTTGTAGCAGGTACCCACTTTTCAACACTGTATTTTATATATTTTATGTTTCTATATATATATATATTATTTTTTATTTTTTTTGTTTATACTATTTTACACACCATTTAGAATTTAGGTTGTTTATTAGCCTCTTTATCAATCAGCGCGGTCACTATCATTGCTATTGCAACCTGTTCTATAGATGTCATAGTTTCACAGCATTTTATTTTAATTATTATATACCTTGATGTATTGGTTTTTTTCACAAAAATTCTTTTAATTTTTATTAGAAATTTTTTTTTCTTAACATTTATGACCGATCCGTTTATTTTAGTAGTAGTTTTTAAAATATTTTATATTTTTGTTTCAAATTGATATACATATAAGTTATATTTTTATTATTATGTTCTGTTTTTGTTTTTGTTCCACAATTTAGTGATTCTTTTCTAGCATATTATTCGCCGTTATTCTATTCTCTTTTGTATTGTTCCGTATTTGTCACCTTATTGAATTGTCTATTTTATTTATTTTTTTTTTTTTTCATTTTATATTTTGGAAGCTCTTTCATTTTAGAGTCCCTGCTCGGGCGCCATTGTAACGACACGTTCTCGCTCTATGCTGGGGCAGGCTCGCGGCTGCCAGGGCTTGTTACAAATATTTCTATTTTTGTTCTTAATGAAAGAGTAAAACACCTTTGAGTTTCTCTTAGTGACACATTTATTCACAATTCTCTTAAACTAGCTGTACATCATTATTTGATCTCTGGACTCTGACACCAAGTTAAAGACCACACTCTCGCGCTGGCCACAAATGCTCAATACGGGTGGCCTCTCAACACTTATGCTCTCTTTTGGTACTGTATCCCATTTACGAATAGTGCTACGTTGGCAGACGATCAGCCTTAGCGCGTTGAAGCCCCGCTCTTAAATACTGACCATACTGGAGGGTCCCGTAGGAATCGCAGTATGGTAACGATGAACTCGCAGGCTTACTTCACTCAGGAGAATAACATTCTGCCCTGAATGAGAGTAAGGGCGTCTACGTCTTTGACTTCCCGCGACCGAGTGAACAAAGTTCTACTCTGACTAAGGAATTCAAAGTCTGCAGTAAGTCGCGGCAGAGAAAATTTGCTTCCACTGGGTTTGAGGGAATAAAATTCTGACTCAACCAAACTCGAAGCGACCTTTTTTACTTTGCTTGACTAACCAAATTATTACGAATAAAATTCTCAAATAACTTAGCACGTCTTGCCAAGTTGCTGGCCAGCGACTTAAGGCCGAGACACATAGAATCCGTCATACGTTATACGTCGCCTTTTTCAACTGACAGCTAAGTTAAAATACATGTTTTCTTATGAACTTGATCACATACAGTACTTCTCCGTCAACGCAAAGTACAAAGTTGGCCAACTTTTAACTTTTAACGTACGTTGAGTACTTTGACAACAATTGTTTGATTTGTTCTTTGGTGTGGGTTTGTTTTTCGCTCAAAAATAAAATAATTTAAATTAAAATTTATTCGATTGTATAAAGTTTTGGTGCTTTGTTATAAAAAAATAAAGAAATTAAGAATTAAGAATTAAAATAAGGAATTAAAGAAATTAAAATTAATAAATAAATAACAGCTGATTTTCTCTCCGTTAACAAAGTACTCATTGTGCCAACATTATCCGTCATTCCGTTAACGTCAGTTGAAAAAGGCAACGGATGACGTATGACGGATTCTATGTGCCCCGGCCTTTACTGAATTCTTATTTACAAATCAACAGCCTCTATACCATTCACCGACACATACAGAGCAGTCGTTGAATTTACTATTCGACAGCATCTACGCTGTTCGTCTACACATACACAAATAATTCATCAGCTGTTGAGAACCAACATTGTTTGAAACTTTGATTGGTGTGTTCTTTAATTTGACGTCAGATGGCACTTTGGTAACGGCCGTTAATATTTAAATCTAATTTCAATATTTGTACAATATAATATATTTGAATTTAGTGCTTACTGATTTCATTTAAATATAAATTGAAGGCGATATTTCAATGTTTTATTTACATATACTAAAATAAAATACTATAACCAGTGTAGTATAAGTCATAATACAGAAAGAGGGGGCAAAGTATAAAAGAAATACAGAATTCATGTGCGCCAAAAACGAAATATGACTTTTGGCTCGTCACAATATGTATCCATTAAAAAATTATAAAGTTTGTGAGATCAGTTATTTCAATAGTTTAAGGAAATCTTCTAAAACAATCTTTCAGAAAAATCGCCCCACCGATTTTAAAAACAAATTATGGGACCAAACTGCAAGCAAACCTTTTGAAACAAAAGAATAATTTTAAAAATCGGTTCATTAATGGAGAAGTAATGAGATAATCAAAACATGTGCGTGAAGGGCGGGGCTGGCAGTGGCCCGTCTGATTTTCGAAATAAATATGGTATTAAACTGCAGGCAAAGCTTTTCAAACACAAAAAGAATATTGAAAATCGGTCCATAAATGGAGGAGTTATGCGATAATCAACATTTAAGGTGGGCGGGAAATTTCCCCAACATTTTCGAAACAAATTTGTACGACCAAACCGCAAGCAAAGCCTTTCGAACAAAAAGAGAATTTTGAAAATCGGTCTATAAATAGAGGAGTTATACAATAATTAATATTTTGGGGAAAAAAATTTTGAAAATCGGTTAAAAAATTATAGAGTTATGCGTGTACAAACATAAAAGAGTAAAAAAACATACACAACAATTCATAACTTCCTTCTTTTTTGAAGTCGGTTAAAAATGGAATTATAATTTTCAAGGAAAAAATTCAAAAAGTTCTGCTTTTATATTAGAAAAAAATTACTCATATCATTGTTTCTCTTAAATTAACTGTTTTTTCATTATAAATTAAATTACAAATTAATATATTATCAAATTGCTAACATCGAGCACACAAAGGTTAGCTGTATCTAAATATCCTGATTTGAAACTTAAAAATGCTCTCCTAAAAACTTGCCGAAATCGAGTTTAGTTGTTGACCAAAGGACGCCGAAATCAAATCTCGCTCCATCCTAGCAAAAGGATAGGGCCGGCGCTGTATATAACAGCATATAGCGGCCACTAACTAACCTACCTAACTTTAATATATATATATATATATATATATATATATATATATATATATATATATATATATATATATATATATATATATATATATATATATATATATATATATATATATATATATATATATATATATATATATATATATATATATATATATATATATATATATATATATATATATATATATATATATATATATATATATATATATATATATATATACATACATATATATATATATACATATATATATATATTTATATATATATATATATATATATATATATATATATATATATATATATATATATATATATATATATATACACATACATATATATATATATATATATATATATATATATATATATATATATATATATATATATATATATATATATATATATATATATATATATATATATATATATATATATATATATATATATATATGTATATATATATATATATATATATATATATATATATATATATATATATATATATATATATATATATATATATATATATATATATATATATATATATATATATATATATATATATATATATATATATATATATATATATATATATATATATATATATATATATATATATATATATATATATATATATGGCGACTAGGCTTGGGTTACACTAGAAACGTTGCTGTAAAAAGTTGTGCGGTATTAAAATATGGGGAAAGAAGGTTTTATTACAACCTTTTTTGGTCTTACATACTCAAGTGGAGGACAATATTTAATTACTTGTTTCAAAGGCAAAAAAAAAATTGGGATATCTTTGAAAACAGTTAACACACTTTTGCAGTCCTAATACATATCGTATTGTGATGATTACGTATGAAACTTCATCTAATGTTATCACAAAAACTGTACAACCATGTCATATACTTCAAAAGTATAGTAACTAGTATAATCTCAAATATTCAAAAAACCTTGCTTTTTTCGATTCAATGAAATTTTCGGTTTTTCGGGTACTGTTTTCCGCGTCTTGTTTTGAAAAAATTGGCATCACTGATTTATCTATGGTAGTTATATATTTGTGAAGTTTTAAAGAACACAAACAAATGCTGTTGCAAGAAAATGTTCATGTTGAATGCTTCCAATCTTAAAGCACTATGTCTCCGCATGAGTGTGTGCGTTTGTGCACTAAAACATGTAAATAACATTTCAATTTTCTCAATGCATTTCCACTTCCTTTGTATTCTAATACCAAAAAAAAATTTTAAATTTCCTCTAATGTGTATAGAGTACATCTGTATGAATGCTTTGTGTTCTAAGCATATTATTACCAGAGTGGTCGTTTGAACGCCCAAAAAAAAAAACATTCCTATTGAGGGAAAAATGTGCTGGCAATGTACTGACAATAACAAATTGTCAGCACAAGGTACATATATTGTTAGTTCACACGATTGTATCAAAGTTTTCAGAAAAGCTTACAATTTATTGCCAGGCAATTGTCTGAAAATAAATTTATTATTCACACGATTGTCAGATGCAATAAATATCAGATCTGTTGTTCGGCACTGCCAGACTCAAATCATTTAACAGAAATTATCAATTATTTATCATCCGTGGTTGTGTTAGCTTTAAAAAGTAAAAATATAAATTAGTATTAAACATAGAGAAGCAACTGCAATTATTTTAGCTGCATAGTTTCTTTTATTTTCCTTTTTCGCTAATAAAATATGTGTGCAGTGCTGCCAATATGAAGAAATCTCTGACAATGACGCGATTATCAGATGCAGAAACTTCGCACATCCGACAATTAAAAAATGTCTGATAATTAGATGGCAATAATCCGACAATGGCAAAACAATGGCAATGTGTTCACACGATTGTCAGACAATTTTTTGTCAGGTGGTAGTCTTACAATGGACTGAAAATGCTTTTTCT
>CATQFL010000177.1:0-77173 GCA_956483635.1 Panzeria rudis
TATATATATATATATATATATATATATATATATATATATATATATATATATATATATATATATATATATATATATATATATATATATATATATATATATATATATATATATATATATATATATATATATATATATATATATATATATATATATATATATATATATATATATATATATATATATATATATATATATATATATATATATATATATATATATATATATATATATATATATATATATATATATATATATATATATATATATATATATATATATATATATATATATATATATATATATATATATATATATATATATATATATATATATATATATATATATATATATATATATATATATATATATATATATATATATATATATATATATATATATATATATATATATATATATATATATATATATATATATATATATATATATATATATATATATATATATATATATATATATATATATATATATATATATATATATATATATATATATATATATATATATATATATATATATATATATATATATATATATATATATATATATATATATATATATATATATATATATATATATATATATATATATATATATATATATATATATATATATATATATATATATATATATATATATATATATATATATATATATATATATATATATATATATATATATATATATATATATATATATATATATATATATATATATATATATATATATATATATATATATATATATATATATATATATATATATATATATATATATATGTATATATATATATATATATATATATATATATATATATATATATATATATATATATATATATATATATATATATATATATATATATATATATATATATATATATATATATATATATATATATATATATATATATATATATATATATATATATATATAGATATATATATATATATATATATATATATATATATATATATAATATAATATATATATAATAATATATATATAATATATATATATATATATATATATATATATATATATATATATATATATATATATATATATATATATAATATAATATATATATAATAATATATATATAATATATATATATATATATATATATATATATATATATATATATATATATATATATATATATATATATATATATATATATATAAAAATTAAAGGGGAAGAATTAAAAGTCAAGATTCCTATTCGTGGTGCTGAAGCTGAGGTAAATGATAATTTTTCTCACAATTTACCACTTCCAACATGCGATACTGATATATTCGATGGGGATTATCTTTCATGGCCAACATTTAGGGATCTTTTCACGGCTTTGTACATTAATAATAGCCGTCTCAGTAATATTGAAAAATTATGCTATTTAGTTAAACGAACTGGGAAAGAGGCTAGAGAAATTGTGTCAAAGTGTCCGTTGACTAACGCTGGGTTTGATATTACCTGGAAAAATCTTAAAGCTGCTTACGAAAACCCGCGAATGTTGGTCAACAATCAATTAAAAATTCTTTTTAATTTAGAAATCGTATCAAAGGAAACGAGTTCCGCTCTAAAAAATTTACAACGTGATATAAACGGATTTTTGACTGCTATTTCAGTTTATAAAATCGAAACCACGAACTGGGACCCTCTAATCGTTTTTATGTGCATACAACGGTTGCCTTCGCAAACAGTAGCGCTCTGGGAGCAAACTATAAAGGACAAAAGTGCCTTATCATTATGGAAAGATTTGGACTTATTTTTAACAGAACGAGTTCAAACTTTAGATTGTATACGTGATCTTACGAGTGGCGATACTGGAAATAAAAACGGCGATCGAAAAATAAAAGGTCATGTTTCTACTAAGAGCTCACCTTCTACGTGTGTTTTATGCCCAAATCAAAATCATTTATTACGATTTTGTCGTCAAAAGGTTTCACTATTGCGTGAATTGTCTTTCGAAATCGCATGAAGTCAAGGATTGTACAAGTGAACATTTATGTTTTAAATGCAAACAAAAACATCATACAATGCTTCATCGGGAAACTCCTGCGAATAATTCGAGCTTAAATAATTCTAATATTAATTATTCGCAATTAGAATCACAACTGCCGTCGACATCAGCCAATGCTCACTCTAACTTTAATCGTCAAGTTTTTCACCTCACTAAGAATTCGTCTGTTTTGTTGGGAACTGCTATGGTCTCCATTATTTGCCATGATACTACGTATCCAGCAAGGGCCTTAATAGATCCAGCTTCTGAAGCTTCATTTATATCTAAACATTTGCGAAATAAATTGCGACTTCCATCACATTCTACAAATGTACAGATTTCCGGTGTTAACAGAGAAGCCTTCACAACTTCGAAGAAAATTTGTAAAATTAGAGTGGGATCTCCATTGGATCGGCGAATTAACTTGGATGCTTGTGCACTTG
Source organism: Panzeria rudis (assembly GCA_956483635.1). Classification (NCBI taxonomy): domain Eukaryota; kingdom Metazoa; phylum Arthropoda; class Insecta; order Diptera; family Tachinidae; genus Panzeria; species Panzeria rudis. The sequence continues at coordinate 2,464 of CATQFL010000177.1, forward strand.
TTTTGCCTTCAATATCAGGTAATTTACCGTCATTTAATTGTCCTTCGGATATTAGAAGTGAATTGCCGAACTTAAAATTAGCAGATTGCAATTTCCATAAAACTAGGTCTGTAGATCTGTTACTTGGTGCAGATTTATATCCTCAAATTATTCTTGGTGAAGTTCGTCGAAATATTGGCGGATCGTTAATGGCTCAAAAAACAGTTTTTGGATGGATTCTAACAGGTCCACTCGACACTTCAAGGAATAGTTCGATTAATGTTTTTTCAACATCTGTGACCTTTTCTGAAGAAGATAATTTAAATCAAAATCTTTTGAGATTTTGGGAGTTGGAAGAAACTCCGAAAAGAAAAATTTTATCGCCTTGTGATAAAATTTGTGAAGAAGTTTATAATATCGTTACCTTTTAAGCCAGAATTTCCTCGTGAAATTAATTTGGGCATATCCAGATCCAGTGCAATGAAACAATTTATGAGAATAGAATCTTCCCTATCAAAGAAACCGGAAATCAAAAATATGTATGACGAAGTAATAATGGATTATTTAAAATTAGGTCACATGCGATCTATACAATCCAATAATCAAGCCGTCACAAATTCATGCTATCTGCCACACCACCCGGTGATTAAACCTGAGAGAAAAGCTTAGAAGCTTAGAGTCGTTTTTAATGCTTCGAATAAGACATCTAATGGCAACAGCTTAAATGATTGTCTTTTTGTAGGTCCTACACAAATTCATGCTATCTGCCACACCACCCGGTGATTAAACCTGAGAGAAAAACTACGAAGCTTAGAGTCGTTTTTAATGCTTCGAATAAGACATCTAATGGCAACAGCTTAAATGATTGTCTTTTTGTAGGTCCTACACTTCAGGCTGACTTGGTCAATTTGATTCTACGTTGGCGATTGTTTGAGTTTGTCTTCAATTGTGATATTTCAAAAATATATAGGCAAATTCGTGTTCATTCATCCCATACCGCATTTCAGCGAATCCTTTATAGATCATCATCGGATGATCAGGTGACAGATTATGAATTGCAGACGGTAACCTTCGGTTTGAATTGCGCGCCCTATTTAGCAATCCGTACTTTATTGCAATTGGCTGATGACTGTGAAGAGCAATTCCCCATAGCTGCAGAAATCTTGAGGAAAGGAATGTATGTTGACGACGTGTTATCCGGAGCTCATGATGTTTCAAGCGCTTTATTGGCTAGGGATCAATTGACTGCTGCCTTGTTATCCGCTGGATTCGAACTTCGGAAATGGACAGCAAACAAACGTTCGATTTTGCAGGGACTACCTATAGGTCATTTAGTAGATTCAAAGGTTTTGTCGTTTGAAGAATCGAGTTGCTCAAAAACTTTAGGGGTTTTTTGGAATGCGCAATTAGATTCATTCTTTTTTAAAGTTTTTCCTCTCGAGGTGAAATCTGGATATACGAAAAGAGAAGTATTGTCTAATATAGCTAAATTTTTTGACCCGGTTGGTTGGCTGAGCCCGGTAATTATTAAAGCGAAAATGATAATGCAACACATTTGGCTTAATAATATTGATTGGGACGATTTTCTTCCTGCTTCAACAGAAAAGGAATGGGTACAATTTGTCGAATCTTTTAACCAAATAAACTTCATTCAAGTGCCAAGATGGGTTAATTATTATAAAGGTTCGACCACTGAAGTTCATATTTTCTCAGATGCATCGGAGAAGGCATATGCGGGTAATATATATTCGTACGGAAACTCCAACAGGAGAAATTCATACGCATTTATTGTCGTCAAAAACAAAGGTAGCTCCTCTTAAGTCTATTTCATTACCACGTCTTGAGTTATGCGGAGCAGTGTTGGCATCAGAGTTATTAAATAATATTCTCAGGGAAATTGAAATCCATATTAAGCTCGTATATTGTTGGACAGATTCGACTATTGTGTTGGCTTGGTTGCGAAAAACGCCAAGTGCATGGACTACTTTTGTCGCAAACAGGGTTTGTCGCATCCAAGAAAATACGGGAAATCACAATTGGTTTCATGTTCGTTCTGAGGATAATCCTGCCGACTTAGGCAGCCGGGGGGTAGATCCGCTCACTTTATCGAAAAGTGAACTCTGGTGGCATGGCCCTTCATGGCTGTGTAAAAATAAAAATCAGTGGTACCACCATGCCTTTAAAAATCTAGACACGGACATAGAAAGTAGAAAATTGAAGGTACATGCCTCGTTTTTTTCGAAATTTGAGGATATTTTAGAAAGATTTTCATCTTTGGACAGGGCAATGCGTGTGATTGCGTATATATTTAGATTCTTTCATTCGACACATTCATCCTTTAAAAATCGTTTTCGTTATGAGTCTAGTCTCGTTTGTAGTGACGAACTCAAAAGGGTAAAAGGTAAAAAGAGTACAAAAGTCTTTTAGATAAGAAACAATTGCCTGTTAAAAGTTCGTTGTTACCTTTAAATCCCTTTTTGGATGATCAAGAGATAATGAGAATGAATGGTCGATTGGTAAAATCATCTTCATTATCGTAGTATCGCGAACAATACCCTATAATTTTACCATATAACTGTCGTTTCGCGAGGCTTATGGCAGAATTTATACATTTGCTTACCATTCACGGTGGTAATCAATTAATGTTGCGAATATATCGGTGTGAATATTGGGTACCAAGGTTACGAATTTTAATTCGTACGGAAATTCACAAATGTAAACGTTGTATAATTGATCGACAACGTACTTGTAGCCAAATAATGGCAGCGCTGCCCTCTGAGCGTACTACAACTGATAGACCATTTACAAATACAGGCGTTGATTTCGCAGGACCTTTCGACGTAAAAAATTACAACGGTAAATCTTGTAAAATTACAAAAGGTTACGTGTGCATTTTTGTTTGCTTTTCTACGAAAGCTATACATTTAGAAGCCGTATCAGATTTATCAGCTGATACTTTTCTGGCGGCATTCAATAGATTTATATCTAGAAGAGGTTGTCCTCAAACCATGTTTTCGGACAATGGTACCAATTTCGTTGGAGCGTCAAATGAACTCGCAAGGGACTTTCAAACTTTTCTAAAAGAATGTCAAGCTAGAATGTGTTCCACTTTTGGACACAAAGGTTTAACGTGGCGTTTTATACCGGCAGGTGCTCCTCATATGGGCGGTCTTTGGGAAGCTGGTGTCAAAAGTTTTAAACTTCATTTTAGAAAAGAAGTCCAAACTTGTCGTTATACTTTTGAAGAATTGTCTACAATTTTAGCAAGAATAGAGGCGTGTTTAAATTCTCGCCCGTTATGCCCTATGCCTGATAATCCTAACGAACCTGTCGCATTAACACCAGGACATTTCTTGATTGGGTCGGCTATTTTGGCACCACCAGAACCGACAATATTTGATAGTCCAATTAGTGTTGTTAATCGTTATCGCAAAGTTAAGGCTTTAATTCATCAATTTTGTACGAGGTGGAAAGAGGAATATCTGGTGAATTTACAGCTACAAATGGTAACATCCTCAACGAGATGTTGCTCTAAATGACTTACAGTGGTTCAAACGTATAATTGGACACTAGGTAAGGGATTATTCAAAAGCCGATTTTTTCACTTCAGTGAAAATAATTCTAAAAAACTTTGAAACAGAGTTGTAGATTATTAATAAACCTTTAAAACGATGTATAATAACTAGCATGTTTTTTCAAGACCATTTTTAAAATTAAGAAAATAAAACAAAACCAACAAATTTCATGTCAAACGCATAATTGGACACGTGATGTAGATAACTAGTTATTGTTGTAAAACGGTTCTTTGGACCGTTATTTTTTGTGCTGAGTGAGTTTATGTGTATTCTAATGAAAATGATGAATCATTGTGCAAGTGTAGTGTTGCAAGTGCAGATCAAAATTGCAATGAATCACAGAAAAAAACAAACAACTTCGGAAACGCGGCATTTAATTATAAGATTACATGGAGAGGGTAAATCAGTGCGTAAAATCGGTGAAATTGTTGATCGATGCCCGTCCACAGTTCATGCTATCATTAAAAGGTATCAACAGAATTTTCAAGTGGAAAATAAAAGTCGTATTGGCCAAGGAAAAAAATTAAATGATTATGATGAGCGACTGATTTTAAGGGAAGTAAAAACAAAACCATTCATGACGGCGAATGAATTGAAGAATATGGTTAAAACGGATTTAAAAAAAGATGTTTGTGCCGAGACCATTCGAAACGTGTTGAGAAAAAATGATTTTCATGGGCGAATAGCCAGAAAAAAACCCTATATCAGCCAAAAAAATAAAATTGCACGGGTAAAATTTTGTAAGGAATACTTGTTAAAAGATTCCGAATTTTGGAACACGGTAATTTTATAAAAACTTTCTTAATTTGATTATTTTTAAGCTTTTCACTAATTTTATAGGTACTCTTTACTGATGAGAGTAAGTTTAACCTGCATGGATCAGATGGAAAGCAGTACGTTTGGCGTAAGCCAAATACTGAGTTTTTACCCAATAATACTCGGGCTACAGTTAAGCATGGGGGAGGGTCGGTGATGGTGTGGGGATGTGTTTCCAGTGCAGGAGTAGGGAACATTCATTTTATAGAGGGTAAAATGAATCGATTCCAATATCTGGACATTTTGAAACAAAATGTGAAGCAAAGTGCCGATAAATTAAACATATTGGACACATTTGCTTTCTATCAGGACAACGATCCGAAGCACACATCACACGTTGCGAAAATGTGGCTCATTCATAATTGTCCAAAATTACTTCAAACACCAGCACAGTCCCCAGATCTCAACATTATTGAGAATGTTTGGGAAGAGCTTGCCCGTAAGCTCTATAAATCCACTTTCAACACAGTGGAGCAGTTGAAGCAGGGGATAAGACGTGAGTGGAACAACATCACTCCGGAATTTTGCGCCAATCTCGTGCAGTCGATGCCCCGACGTTTGGAAGCAGTGATAAAAGCAAAAGGTTTTGCTTCCAAGTACTAAAACTGTGTGCTATATTTGACTGTCCAATTATGCGTTTGACATGAATTTTGTTACTTTTGTTTTCTTTCTTTATTTCAAAAATAGTTTTCAATAAAATATTCTAAGTATTATACATCGTTTTAAAGGTTTTTTAATAATCTACAACTCTGTTTCAACGTTTTTTAGAATTATTATCACTAAGTGAAAAAACCGATATTTGAATAATCTCGTACCTAGTGTCCAATTATACGTTTGAGCCACTGTAGTTGTTATAAAAAATGAACAATTACCTGCCACTTCATGGAGATTAGGAATTGTAACAAAAATTTATACGGGTACTGGTGGTCACGTTCGTGTTGCTGACATTCGTACTCAAAATGGTATAGTTAATCGACCTATCGCAAAACTTGTTGTTATTCAGGAATCATAGGATTTCAAATCACTTTTTTTCTATCAATTTACATTTATTAACCTATATTTTCCTAGCACAATGGAGTCTACTACTACACCCATGTCCGAATTGTTTGAGGAGGGTCTCTTAGATTATGAAGATGCGATGGAAATCAACGATTCTGTAGTTCCATCTGGTACGGTCTCTTTGGAGTCATCTGAAAGGATCCCATCCGACACACCGGATTTGGTTTTGTGCCTCTCTTTGGCAACGGCACCATCTGTGCAAACTTTAAAAACCCAAAATAACCCAACCACAGAGCAAGTCGAGGTACTATCCCTGGGGGATGTTGTTCGGGCTCATGACGCGACTGTGAATTTGCCGGCTTCGTCGTCAAGTCTGAATCGAAAAGGGTCAAAATGCCCCATTTGTGGAAAAAATCATCCTTTGCGATTTTGTTATAAATTTCGCGACATGAGTCTGGAACGCAAACTCCGGATGGTGGCTGTACACCGTCTTTGTTGTCGGTGTCTGTCAAGCAGTCACGTGGGGAAAGAGTGCAAAAGTTCTGCAACGTGTAAACATTGCAAGCAGCCCCATAACTCTCTTTTGCATGAGCACAAAAACAAAACAAAAAAGGAACAGAAAGCTCGTGCGAAACCGGAAGCAAAGCCGCCGTCGATCGCCGTTCGGCAAATCATCTCGTTTGTGCCCACTATTCGGCTATACCTTATCCAAGGTCGCTCAAGGATTCCGCTCCGCGCTGTTTTGGACGCTTGCTGTCAAAACAGCTATATATGTAAAGATGTTGCCCATAAATTAAAATTACCTTGTTATAAGGTAAACAACGACCAATATTGTCGTATTGATTTGTTCTATTCACGATACTTCGCAAAAAATTTCTGTTTCCGCGCGGCTTCATCAAATGAAAGGTATAAAAACGCCTCCAATCTCTGTTTCGGATTCCATTTTGGAATCTTTTCAAGGTCTACAACTAGCTGATCCAAGTTTCAATCACGCGGGAAATATAGCATTGGTTTTAGGGCCTGAGGTCATGCCTTTGATCATGCAAGGGAGAGTTCAATCCAGCCCGGGGCTTCCACTTGCTCAATACACTTTGTTTGGATGGGTTATTTCGGGTATCTCGCCGTTCTAAAATACAAAATGTGTATATCGGTTTTTAAATCGCAACAGGGGTCCTTCATGACCCATCTTCGAATCAATAAAATCATCAGGGATCCTTAATGATCCACATTTATTTATGAAAATATGTAAAAAAAAAACTTTATTTTATACAGTCCACAGGAGTCCTTAATGGCTCACTCAATTACCTTATATTATACATTCCACAGGAGTCCCTAATGACTCAATTTATTTGTTTTATAACCATCAGGAGTCCTTACTGGCGCATATTGTTCTTGCTATGCTTACTTCAGTTGCAACTTATATTGTTGTTGCAAGGAGGCCGGCAATGTTTAAATACAAAGTCGTTTATTAGCGGCTCTACTGTTTTCTTAGTAAGAGTATTTTTCCCTCAAAGTAATTTTCTTTACAACCTTGTTGGAAACCTTTTATAGGTTTTCAACGAGTAAACCGTTAACGGATCATGAACCTTGTCGGCCTAAGTCAAGTTTAGCGAGTGCAATTAAAATTATTACTCGTCGGTTTGCCATTTGTAATACATACCAAATTCACCCTTTGCAAGGTAATTTATTGAAGAAAATAAATAAAAGAAATCATTCTTTTTTATATATATAAATCTAAATTCTTGTTTTATTTTTTTTTATCTGAGCCTCAAATCGGATATACGCCGAACCAATAATGTACTATTAAAAGTTAACGCGGACTTTAACAGCAAGTTTTCTATGCCGAACTTGCCATTAAAGTCCACGTTAACTTTTAATCGCACATTATAAAAAGAGGAGTAAGAGAGCTAATGCTTTTTCCAATCTAAGACGATTTTAAAGGTTACTCCATATTAAACCATAAGAAGAGAACATTCTTTCTATTGATGGTTGCAATTCATTACTGAAGTGAAATAATCGCAAAAGTTTGCAGGTAAACATTATTAATTTTTATCTTTTAATACATATCTTCAACTATTCTTTTTTTTTTTGTGGAAAGTGTTTTGCATCTTTAATTTTAAATGCCAAAAAAAAATGCTACAAATGAGGTGCGTTTTACTTACGCATTCTTCTGCTATCTTTTCGCTTTCTTTAGTAATTACTTTGCCCATATATTTGGAATGCACACTTTTTAACAAAATCCTGTTTCGACAGTAGTATAGCATTGTTCAACAAATTACCGTCTAGGCACCCTAAATAGCCCAAAAAACTAATTGTACCTTAAAAATTTTAGTTTTTACCGGTTAGGCTATATTTTTATTGAATTTTTTTACTTTCTTTGTTATTTTTCCACTTCTTATGTTGTTGATTTTAGTATTTACTATTTTTTGTTTGTTGTTGTTTTGCCAAATATTGTTAGTGAAAAATGTGGAGTCGCTGTAAGTTATGCTGAAAAAAGTGAATAAAATATGTAATTGTTCCCTACATTTTTCAAAAAAAACTGCGGAAAAAAAACTTTTTTTGACAAGATGTTGATAAAACACAATAAAACATAACAGAGAATTATGCAAATGAATATACTATTAAAAAAATTTTTTTGCATAAACAAATAGTAAAACTCCAAAATTTTTTAAGGTAAAAAGTGGTCTGGGTGAGATATTAGGGTGGCTAGTCAAGTTCAATTGTATTGATATGTTCACAAAAATTTTTCAGCTCTACCGTAGCTACAAGTTTGCCAAATATTGTTAGTACAAAATTACGAGTACCAGTAAGTTATTCTGAAAAAAATTAAAACAAATTGTTTTCTTAATTTTTTCAACAAAAAGTGCACGAAAAATTTTTTTTGGCATTAAATGGTAAAAAACGGTTAAGCGGACTCTGAGCTACATTATTGCCATATACAGTTACGCGGTATCATTAAGTTTGAATTAGCTGTTGGCCAAATACTGATGACAACTTTTTTTGAGGTCCCACTGATTTTCAGAAATTTTGGAGGTTCATGAAAAAATTGGTCACCAAATTCGCAAATTGAGTATATGGTTTTACTACCCCGTGGTAGTAACATCCAAACTGTACTGTCAAGTCCTTGTGTTTTTCCAAAAGTCTTCATTTGTCGCATAGTTGTATTAATGATTTTCTTGATAAATCTATATCGAAAAGGGCTTATTTAACATTACTTGATCATAAAAAAAAAAACAATTAAACCCAATAAAGCCCAATAAAACCCAAAAAAGCCCAATAAAACCAAAAAAAACCCATGATAAAACCCGCCGGGCTGGGTTTTATTTAAAAAACCCGGGTTTTTTCCAACCCTGCGATCACCATATCTACTGAATTTAAATTTTCCAATAGAGATGTCACTTTCTGAATAATATATAGATATGTACATATGTAAAAATGAAATTGTTTTGTATATGTGCGTACACAAAGAATGTTTTGAAACCATTTTAATCCTTTTATCTATAAAAAAAAACTATTTGTGATTATAGAAAGTCTGAATTAATGATACTATGCTGTAATTTTTTTTGTAATCACAATAGTTTTATTTTTATTAATTATTTTATCTCTCCTGAAAATGTTTAAAAACGATGATAACTCTTTTGCATTTTATATGACGATATGTATTTCTTTATTATATGCATACATCTAATATATCTATATTTATGTACAAACATACACACATATATATTACTTTAAGCTGTTTTCCCACACAGATATTATTATTACCAAAAGTACCAAAAAACAGAGCGAAAATACCCCCATTCCATTTAGCATACAAGCAACCCATTAATGCTTTACAACTGTCACTTAACAACGTTACCCTACGTCTATAACTTATATATTTTTATCATGACAAATGTAAAATTTCATGTATCAAAAACAGCTAACATAAAACAAATTATTTTTCAATATAAAGTTTGACTGTTGTACAAGGCGAATTCAATAAGGTGGCCGCATCTCAGCTGTTGAATTCGCTCGTCATATGTTTTACCAAACCCTTGTCAAATTGTCTTGAATTTTTTATTTCTCAGTATTCGTTGTTTTCAAAAATAAACATTCTAAAATTAGTTTAGCAGATTTATTTAAATAAATCTACCTTGACTTTGATTTAGTTTTTTGTTTGAAAGTGACTTATTCGAGAGTGTCTTAGCTATGTTCAAATAAAATCGGTCCAGCCGTTCAGAAGTTAAATCATTCCTAGCTGTGCCTTTTTGAATCTGTGTGTCTGTGGCTCCCTAGCTCCCAAACGGGTAAACCGATTTAGTTTGGGGGTTTTCGTTTGAAAAGTGATAATGCTAAATTTGCTAGCCTATTTCAAGAAATTTGGTCCAGCCGCTTAGAAGTTGTCATCCATTTTCTTCAAGGGGTTTTCAAATTAATTTAATAAAAAAAATAATATAAAAAGTTTATTTCTGGGTTACCAATTTTTTATATGTTACCCTAAATTTTCAATATATGAGCTCCGAAAATCCCCAAACCTGTTTTATGAAACTATATTTCATCCAAAGCTTTTTAATTAGTTTGGATTAAATTCGTTTTCAATTTAATCACTCAATTAAATTATTTTTATTTTAGAACGAAATTCTAAAGCATGTAATAAGTGAACATACATTTGGTTGTACGGAAAATTGAACTGACATCAGACGTTTCGATGTTCGTACAACCGAATTTTTGAATGTTCAATTATTAAATGCTTTAGAACTTCTTTCTAAAGCCTTGTACGCACCTTTGCCTGAAATTCAGGCTGCCATAAGAAGTGTGTGTAAGAAAATAAGCTGAAATTTAAGTTTGAAATATTTTAACTAATCAAATTTAAAATTATTTGGTTAATCAGCATTTTGATTAAATATGATTCTTGATTAATTGATTAATCACAATTTTGATTAATCAAAAATTATATCAATCGATTAATCGAGCACCCTAATAGAAACCATACAGTTCGACTAAATTCATAACTCAAATGAAAAGTATTTTATTAAAAATGTTTTTATATTTAGTTCCCCTTGTAAGCCGAGGATGTTTGAAATATTTCAAATATATGTATAGGTCAGATTAATTTTTTTACTAAAATTTTTTGATTACGATTTTATTTCTTAGCCGTTGTCAATGTCTTATTAATTAGCATCAAGTAACCTATATTTAAAAAATTAGGGATAAAATTCTTTCGTGGTTTTAATCGACAACTAGCAAATTTATTAAAAAAATATTCGTGAAGCCGGGAACTTTTCTTTTAATTGAATTTTTTACCCGACTGGCGCGACGCAAGAAGGGTATTGTGTTTATCAGCCTATGTATGTATGTGTGTTCCTTTGCGGCACTATATAAACCGAACGCGTAGACCGATTTTGATGATTCTTACATCAATCAATTCGTCTTAATTCGGGTAGTGTCACTAAAGATATGACAGTAGTCAAAATTCAATATGGCTGCCAACAGACGCCATTTTGTTAATACGAAAAAAAAAAAAAGTCGGCGAGCTATATCAAAATGGATATCAATCGACAGGTATTTGAAAATCATCTTTAGGTTTCTTTTATGATTTGTAATTTTGAACGACCATTTAGGATCTGTGACGGTTTAAAGAAGTTTTCTTTTATTTTTATGCGCAGTCGGGTTTTTTGATTTTTTAAATTTATGTCTTGTTAAATCTGTAAACATACATGACTAGGACAGTCTGTATGTAAATCAATTTTGTTAGAAAATGGGTATATAATAACGTCTAGCAATATATATAAAATTTTTATCCTAATTACGAAAAAATTATCCCCAGCTTTTGGATATGCCTCTATGAATGGGAGCACTGGTTATTTTTTTCTTACTTTAATTTTTATTTTCTTTACAAAACAACTTTGACATTGCCTTGGTAATTTACAAAAACAAAATGCCTGTTGTTTTTCGTGTTGTATTTGTTTTAGTGAAGTTCCCACCTTATTGAATTCGTATTGCTATTGTCATGATAAAAATATATCAGGTATAGACCAAGGCGAATTCATACTAGGTGGCCGCAAGAGCCCTGCTGTTTACGTAAATGTTTACACATTTGACCTGTCAGCAATGTTAATGTATCAACTTTTTTGACAGCCCAAATGTAAATTCTCCACGGCGAATACCTGGTGTGGATATATCTTGGCATAGACGTAGGCAAGGCGAACTCAATAAGGTGGGAACTTCACTAAAACAAATACAACACGAAAAACAACAGGCATTTTGTTTTTGTAAATTACCAAGGCAATGTCAAAGTTGTTTTGCAAAGAAAATAAAAATTAAAGAAAAAAAAAATAACCAGTGTTGCCATTCATAGAGACATATCCAAAAGCTGGGGATATTTTCGTAATTAGGATAAAAATTTTATATTTATTGTTAGACATTGTTATTTGCCCATTTTCTAACAAAATTGATTTACATACACGCTGTTTATATTGGGAAACATTTTTCGTCGAACATTTTATTTTCCGCGAGAGTAATGAAATAGAAATATATACAACTTGTATTCCTATCTCGCTCTTTTGCACTGATAAATAAAGTTTTCGGGAAACAATGTTTCCCAGTGTAAGTCAGCAGATACAGACAGTCCTAGTCATGTATGTTTACACATTTAAAAAATCAATTAAAAGGAAAGTTCCCGGCTTCATGAAAGAGTTTGCAACAGAAAACCTTCTCTATTACAAAACTTTATATGTCGCGACCTTAGTATTGTTTTGGCCCATATGCCAAAAAGTCGGAGTGGAGAAAAACAAGAAAGAAGATTTACATAAAGTTTTCTCAAAATATATCCGATAGAATTTTTTTGTATTCTCACCAATGTTGCCGGCATATGTTTGGAAGAAAAATGTACATTTTTGTGAACTTTCATCAATCCGATTAGAAATTAAAATTTTTTACTGAAAGTAAAATATCTTGTTTTGTGCTCCAGTAACCACTTTTTTATTTTATTTGTAAAAATTAGCTTTTGTTGCTCCATATGTATACTAACTGCTGTGTATTGAGTAACTTGTTATTGAAATGCAATTTTCTACTTTTTATTGAAAATAAGCGTATAAATGTTATTAGAAAAGATATTTACATGAAATAAAAAGTTAATATTGATAAAACTTGGTATTTTATTTGATTTCCGATTTTTATTTTTTTATTTAAAAAATAATAATTTTTTTTACAAAAAATTTATCAAAAATTATGATATCGAGCAAAATGAATGCTTGATATCTCAGAAACCAGGAACAATTTCGCGAACCAGTTTTTGGATTCTGAAAGAGGGCATTCAAAATATATATACCCCATACTTAACTAAATTTTTTTAAAAATGGTCGGTGGATCAAAACAATACTAAGGTCGCGATATATAGACTATGTTGGCAAAAATTTTTTCAAATAAATTTGCTAGTTGTCGATTAAAACCACGAAAGAATTTTATCCCTAATTTTTAAATATAGGTTACCTGATGCTAATTAATAAGACGTTGACAACGGCTAAGAAATAAAATCGTAATCAAAAAATTTAAATAAAAAAACTGATCTTACTTATACATATATTTGAAGTATTTCAAAAATCCTCGGCTTATAAGAGGAACTAAACATAAAAACAGTTTTAATAAAATATTTTTCATTTGAGTTATGAATATAGTCGAACTGTATGGTTTCTATTAGGGACGCGCGATTAATCGATTGATATAATTTTTGATTAATCAAGAATCATAATTAATCAAAATGCTGAATAATCAAATAATTTTAAATTTGATATTTAAAGCATTTCAAACCTAAATTTCAGCTTATTTTCTTACACACACTTCTTATGGCAGCCTGAATTTCAGGCAGAAGTGCGTACTAGGCTTTAGAAAGAAATTCTAAAGCATTTAATAATTGAACATTCAAAAATTTGGTTGTACAAACATCGAAACGTGTGACGTCAGTTCAACTTTCCGTACAACCAAATGTATGTATGTTCACTTATTACATGCTTTAGAATTTCGTTCTAAAATAAAAATAATTTAATTGAGTGATTAAATTGAAAACGAATTTAATCCAAACTAATTAAAAGGCTTTGGATGAAATATATTTTCATAAAATAAGTTTGGGGATTTTCGGAGCTTATATGTTGAAAATTTAGGGTAAGATATAAAATATTGGTAACCAAGAAATAAACAAAATATTTTTATTTTATTTTTTTTATTAAATTAATTTGAAAACCCCTTGAAGAAAAGCGGCTGGACCGAATTTCTTGAAACAGGCTAGCAAATTTATCATTGTAATTTTTTAAACGAAAAATCCCAAATTAAAATCGGTTTACCCGTTTGGGAGCTAGGGAGCCACAGACGCACAGATTCAAGAAGGCACAGCTAGGAAAGAAGATTTAACTTCTGAACGGCTGGACCGATTTTATTTGAACATAGCCAACACTCTCGCATAAGTCACTTTTCAAACACAAAAAACTGAATCAAATTCAAGGTAGATTTGTTTAAATAAATCTGCCTTGAATCAAACTAAATTAATTTTAGAATATTTATTTTTGAAAACAACGTATGACGAGCGAATTCAAGAGCTGGGCTTATGAGGCCACCTTATTGAATTCGCCTTGGACGTAGGCTTAGGTTTTCTATTTTATACAGATTGAGACGTTCCGGCAACGTGACATTTAGGGCCTTATTTTGTAAAACGCAACGCCAAGCGTTGATAAATTTTGTATGGCAAGAATATAATTTGCAAAAAAAAACACACACACACAAAATTAGTCAACGCTTAGCGTTGCGTTTTACAAAATAAGGCCCTTAAATTCGGTAAGCTTTTGCATTGGTTTTCCCATGCCATATACGAACAGCTGACACGTTTTCTTAAAGAAACAGTAAGGTACGGTTCGCTGTTTCTACCTTTAGTATTAATAAATATGAAATAAATAGATAAAAAAAATATATAAAAAATAAGTTTACGAAAAAATGTTCTTAGCACGAAATATCGACGTAGTTGCGTAAAAAGGGCCAATCTCTCACCATTTTACACAGCAGATTGGCTCTTTTTCACAACTACGTCGATATGCTCTTAACAGAAATATGCTCTTAACATGAAATACGCTCTTAAAAGTAAAATATGCTAAAATATGCGCTTAAGGGCGAAATATGAAAAAATATTCTCTAACAAATCGATGTCAAAATTCTTAAGAAAAATTTTAACGGATAACTAATTTATATGTTCGTAAGACATCCAGAAAAAGTTATGATATATCATATTTCTGGTTGACCTAATTATTAATACTGTGGAGGGAGCAAGCACAACAATGCTTTGCTAATTCCTCACATTTTAATTCCGCATGAAATACAGAACACACCCGTTTGTTTCTAGTAATTCACAAAAAGTGATGTTTGTTACTAAGGGATCACAAGAGTGTACTAATTGCTGTATCAGTTGTATATGCTAATTTTTAAAAAAAATTTCTTTGCATATTGTCGCGGAGAAAACAAACAAGAATTTAAAAAATCAGCACATATTACCGATACACTTATTGCACCTTGTAAAACATTATGAGCCATTAATACAACTTGCCGTTAGTTAAAGTTAGGATTTTTTCGGACGGATAAATAGTTGTTCATTATTACAACTTTCCTTCGTCCTACCTGGTAAATTTGTAATAAAGATAAACTATTTATCCGTCCGACAAAGTCCTATCTTTAACTAACACCAAGTTGTGTTAATGTCCCTAATAGTTACAAGTTCTTTGTAATTTGACTTTTTGTTCTTTTTGT
The DNA here is from genome assembly GCA_956483635.1 of Panzeria rudis. Lineage (NCBI taxonomy): Eukaryota > Metazoa > Arthropoda > Insecta > Diptera > Tachinidae > Panzeria > Panzeria rudis. The sequence goes on from CATQFL010000177.1 coordinate 17,601, forward strand.
ACATATGTATGTATGTCGGGTTTAAAGTCCCAAGTTATAACTTATTATTATATGTTAGTCAGTGTTTTTTGTTTGAAAAAACTTTTAGTTTTTAGAATCATCGCTACAATTTTTATTCCAATTTGTTCATCTGCAGAGGTGAGGATTTCTTTTATCCTGTTTTGTTCTCGCATGTATATTTGTTGAAAGGCATATGAAACACAAGGTCATTACCCCCAATATCAAACACGTCGCAATGACTCACTTGTAAATATATTTGAGAGTTCAATAATTTAGACAAAAAATAACACAAGACAATAAAATTTGAATTAAAGGTGATTGGGGGAACATGTTTTTACCTCTCAAATACCCGTCATATTCTTCATATATGGAAAGTGCAAGCCAGCAGCAATGAAAACAGAGCAGTATCAAAATAGACAAGAAAAAAAAATAATGCGGTCAGTATACATATAGTATATGTACATACATGATTGATTCCGAAAGAAAAGTTTTGTGTTATATTGATGAAAAAGTCGTCAGACATGCGGACGGACTATCAGACAGAACACGCGGTAGATTTTTAATATGTGTGTAGCTTCACAATGTTTTTGCGTTTCGTTAGTGAGTTTCCAATATGACATTTACATACATATACAATAACTAACCAGTATCAAAAATTGCAAACAGTTTTACCTATTACAAATAAAAATCGATTTTTAAATACACATTATAATAATAGTTTAAGGTTTCACTTTTTGTTGGGCAATTCCACAAATCCTACCTGATAATTGTTTTTTCAACAATAGTGACGACTGAGGTTCCGACATCTTTGTTCAAAATGCTATTGTTGCAAATTGATTTGTCTTGCAATTCCTTCACCTGATTTTTATAATAATTAATGGCTTATGAGTATATGTACCACAAACTTTCAATATTTCACACCAAATAAAATTTCCCAAGCGCCGCCTAGTATACAAATTTCAACCACAAAGTAAATTTCAACGATTAGCCGACGACTAGGTGAATTTCTTCACAGTAATATTGGCCAGTGTTGTCAGATAAGGCGATTTGTCGCCAAACGGGCCGATAAAAAATTGTTTATGGCGATCAAAGCGTTTTAATCAAAGCGAATTAATATCAGGTGGCCTTATCAATATAACAACACACATACAAAGTAGGTGTAGGACTACTTTTATTTGTGCTTTGACAGTTCGGGTTAAAGTTTTTCTCTTTTCTTATATAGACTTTGACTGATGGGGTGTAATCAGCTAATGATCATCTGTAATGATAAGGCTACCTGGTACTGTATCGCCTCGGTATTAATCATGCATTGTTTGTCAAAAATTTATATTAAAAGCACTAAATTTTTTGAGCGATTTCCATACAAATTTTTTACTCAAGTATTATGGAAACAGCACATTGTTTGTATATTGTCGATATTTGCACTAATTTGGCGATATTCGATAAGTTTTAGCGGGGAGGCAAAAAACAAATCTGACAGCACTGTTAATTGGCAAATCACAAGGTAATTCATTACAGGTACCACCATAACTAAAACAACTACAACACCAAAAAACACATGTAATATTTTGGTAGAAATACCCCAGAAATATGTCAAATCCATTACCTGTGAGTCGCACACATTCATAAGCTCTCTCACATTTACTAACACATGTCCGTTGTTGATAGAAAAATCCCAGGCATGTGTCAAAATCTATTGTCTGTGTGGCGCACTCTTAAATTTACTAAGACAGCTGTTCTTGTAGTGGTACCTGTTCAACCTACCTTGGCAAATCATCAGTTTAAGCAGTGTTGGTAATAAAGTGATTTTCATTATAGCGATTCACGTAGCGCCTACAACTACCATAATTACACGCCGTTTACCACTGACAATACATGCATGACAATAACTTTGATATTTTTAATACCCATCCACACGAACAATAAGTTTGGCAATTATTGCCGTGGGTACAGTCAAATTCGATTGCAGACAGAAGGCATTTTCGTGTGTTCAAAAACATATTCAGCAATAGCTGTCAGTGCCTTTTCAAACTTTGCCTTTTTAGCCTGGCTTTTTTGACAACTTGCTTTTAGAACCCCTACGAAAAGTCGAGCACATTTACATAACAGACTTTTTCTCCATGGCTTTTTTGACGATTATACGACAATTAACATGCTCAATGCTAAAAGTACGAAAATGACAAAGAAAAATATCAAAAAACCCCTCAAATTTCAATTCGTGTTATTTTTCTTACCCCACTAGCTTCTCACCACCTCTCTCTCAGGCGAGAAAAGCACAATGTGAATTGCCATTTTGTCGGTATTCGTGTATTTTATGACGCTTTTTTGGTCTTGTTACCCTTTTAATTTTTTCCGATTACCCTTTTGTAAAAAGGATATTTTTTTGCTCTTCCATTTTTTGCTTTTGATGCTATTTGTAATTTTGGGCTTTTTTTCAATTCAAGTATTTTTTTATCCAAGTGCTGAAGTCGTAGAAACATTTAGCTTAATGAATTTTTTAGAAATCGACATTCTTTAAGCACATTTAATCCATTATCGCATAATAAATGTGGTATAAAACAAGAAAAATCTTGTTGCTGCAATTTCAAATTGCTTTTAAGTGTTTGCCTAAAAATGAATTCAAATCAAACTTATTAAACAGTGAGCCGCTTCGCGGCCTGCTGATAACGAGTGTCACATATTTAAAAATGCAATTCTTTTTTCTATAAAACGATATATTCACGTGTGTTCTGAAAACCACTTCGTTTTAATATCGGACAATATAGTGCATTTGAAGTTAAGTTCGGCTAAAATATCTCAACCATCTAAACTTTAAAAACCTATTAGAAAGTTGCAATAAGTCAGCTTTTTAGTTAAATTCTTTCATGAAATTTTGTAATTTCAAATCGAAATTGTTTTCAGAACATGCCTGATTTATTTTGTTTTTAATGAATTGTTATTTTTAACCCCCATCAAAAAAGAGCGCTGTTCTAAGCTTGTACTGTGCGCCTGTGTGTCTATCTGTGCCATCTGAGAGCCCCAACGGATGAACCGGTTTTGATTTAGCTTTTTTATGTTTAAAGCTTGCTGCGCACTTTACCCTTTTTAACCCTTTTTTTAATGTGTCATATGTGACGCGAAACAACACATTTTCAAATTTTTTTTATAATATAAAATTTTTTGTCTTAACGCTTTTAAACATTTTTCCTTAAATTTTTTACCCATTTTTACTACACACTTGACGCTTTTCTTCATTATAAAAATGGCAGCACAGGTGAATAAGATGTCAGACGGGGTTCACACAGGTCAATTTTTGTTGCGCAACTTTTAATTCAGCCGCGAGAAAAATAGAGAAAGCAACACAGCTTTTCTGTCTTTCTCCCAGCTGAATTAAAAGTTGCCAACAAAAATTGCCATGTGTGAACCCCGTCTCACAAAACATTGCTGAGGAATAAATTTCGAAACGAGCTTTGACGGGGTGCACACAGGAAAATTTATGCTGCGCAACTTTCAATTCTGCCGCGAGAAATTCAGAGAAAGCAACATTTTTCGGTTTCTCTCCCAGTACGCGGTTCACACAGGGCAATTGTTGTTGCGCAAATTTTAATTCAGCCGCGAGAAAGACAGAGAAAGCAACACAGTTTTTCTCTGTGTTTTATAAAGCTGAATTAAAAGTTGCGCAACAAAAATTGCCCTGTGTGAACCCCGTACAGCTGAATTAAAAGTTTCGCAACAAAAAATGTCATGTGTGAATCCTATCTACGTAAGTCCATATCTTGCGGTCGTGAATTTATACCAGGTGGTAGCATTAGGGCAACAATTACAACAATACAACAACAACGTGAATATTTTTGTGTAAATCACAAAGTAATGTCCTAAAACACAAAGAAGAAAAGCAAAAACATAAAGGAGAAAAGCAAGAAAACACACACACAAAATAAGAAAAAAAACACTTACACAAAGTAAGAAGAGCACACCGACAATGTTTTTTGACATTTCTTGGTTAAAATACGAGTAGAGCAAATAATAGTCATCTGCCGTTATGCTGCCAACTGGTAATGGATTCACCTTGCTTGTGATTTACACGTAACATAAAATGTAAAGCGGCCCACCCACTTGCAATATAATTGTCAAATTCAGTCGCAGAGAGAATTATGTATATCCGTGAAGATAACAAAGTAACATAATAAAGTAATCCGGACTCTGTCATTTTGAAGAGAGCGGAATATATGCTCTCTCTTTTAGTTTGCTGAGCTAAATTTTAGTGCTACCAAGTTCTAAAAAGCAGAATGTTTTATTTTATATGGCAGTATCCGTCTAAATTCACTTAAATTAATTTGAATACTTGATCATCTTCCTTTTTTACTATGAGAGAGTTAACAAATTAATTTAACAAACTTAATGTAGAAAATTGCAAAAATATTATGAAATTATAAGAAATTACAATATATTAATGTTATTTGTTTAATAAGACATTATTTAAAATAAAATATAGTAGTCATTTTATACCAAATATATTAAAAAAACCGTTTTATTTAAGTAACATACATAGTTTTCTATATCACTCCTACTATATATTTCGGTAAAGGTCGAAATTCGAGAATTCTTCGGAGCCGGGACCACATGTAGCTTGAATCGGGCCTTGTTACCTTTAATTTGGTATATAGTTTATATTGCTGGAACGCTTTTTTTAGAGCAAAGTTTCAAAAAGAAAACAATTACTTTATTTCGCTGAAGTATTATATCCGGTATAGGTCAAAATTAGAGAATTCTTCGGAGCCGACAACATATGTAGATTAAAGCGGCCTTTGTTACCTTTAATTTGGTATATAGTTAATATTGCTGGAACGCTGTTTTTAGAACAAAGTTTCAAAAAGAAAATAAATTATTTTATTTCGCTGAAGTACTATTTTCGGTGTAGGTCAAAATTATAGAACTCTTATGAGCCAGCACCACACGTAGATTGAAGCGGGCCTTATTAGCTTTTATTTGCTATATAGTTTATATTGCTGGAACGCTTTTTGTAAAACAAAGTTTCAAAAAGAAAAAAATTACTTTTTTTCGAATTCGCCTTGAGCACTACCAAGGCAAACTCATAACAATTAAGCAATAGTTCGGGGAGCGGACCACATTTACCTTAAATATGACCTTCTAAGCTTTAATTTGCTGTATAGTTAATATAGCTGGCAAGTTGTCAGCATCCGTCTAAAATCAGCTATTTTATTGTGATCAAGTATCTTCTTCTTTTTTAACTATGAGAGAGTTAACAAAGTAATTTAACAAACTAAATCAAGAAAATTTCTTATATTGCAAAAATATTACGAAATTATTAAGAAATTATAATAAATTAATTTTATTTGTTTATTAAAATATTGTTTAGAATAAAATATAGTAGCCATTTTATACCAAATATATTAAAAAACAAGTTTTTTATATAATTTTAACCTAAAACTTTTAGTGTAATTTTTTCGGCGCTCTCTTGATTCCGGAGTTACGGGGTTCGAAACTTTAATATATTATTGATCCTACAATAGAGAACGGATATAAACGATATATACTACGTTTATACGCACGGGTTATTTGCAAATAAAACTGTAAATTGTTGCCATATAATTGTTTTATTGCGACTTATTAACTCACGAAAACTATTCACGATTAACGCACTATTTGCAAATGAAATGTTTGGTGCTGCTCACTTTGTTAATAAAAAATAATAAATAGAAAAACATTAATAGAAGAAAATTATGAGAATTAAAACAAATAATTAATTGTTCTTTTATACATTTCAATTTTTTTTTAAATACAAAAGTCTTCTATAGAAGTGCTACCAAGTTTTTGTATTTTGCAAGGCATATAAACAATGAATTAACTTATTTGCGAATAGTCCTCGTGTAAACGTAGTAATAGTTATCATTTCAAAATGCTCTAAAATACCTTTATACTGGTATATACAATTTTGAAATCCATTAACCCATTGCGAGCAAATGGAATTTAAATCATTTTTTATATGACTTCTCACGTAAAACCACCGTTATCTTAAAAAATGGCCGTTGCTATAGTACTTAAACATGTATTTAGTTTAATAGAGAACATTTCAAGCTTTCATTTGATGTATACTTGAAAGCTATCATCGATGAAATTCCTAAGTTATGGCACTTTGAAAATGAGATTTCGTAATTAAACTAATTCATTTACCTCTTAAACTCATCTTTAAAGTACTATAACTTACGTATTTCATAGGTGACAGCTTTCAAGTATACACCAAATAAAAGCATGGCAAGTTCTCTATAAAACTATACACATGCATATGTACCGTTGTATCGACCAGTTTTTAAGATAATGGAGTTTCTGCGTGAAAAGTCATATAAAAAAATTTTAAAATTGCATTTCACTCGGAATGGGTTAATTGTTTTAAAAAATTTGTGTGGTAGTAGAAAGGTATTTTAGAGCAGTTTGAAGTGATATCCATATCGTTATATCCGTTCTATATTCTAGGAGTTATGGCTAATAGAAAATAAAAGTTTTGAACCAACTCAAAACCAACTCCGGAGCCAAAAGAGATAAAAAAAATTACACTAAAATTATAAGGTTAAAAAAAACTACTGCCTCATGAGTTTTTTTTTAATTTTCAACGATGCTGGTATTATTGACTTAAGTCAATATTCTATTTTATTAAACAGAAAAAACATCAAAAAATTTAAGTATTAAAAGTGCCATAACAACCAATAGGTTTTAAAGAAATAAATTGACTTGTTTTTACATTTTGCGAGATGTAAAAACATTTTGAATAAGCGATTTTTTATACAAGTAAAACTTTTGAAAGTGGCACCACTGAAATATATACTGCAACAACAAAATGTCAGCTGGTTACGATGTAGCTGCCGTGTTCAAAATAATTAAGTAGCTGACTACACGATGACGATTGCTGCCAACAGCATTTGTAGTCGTGTAGCCGTGTAGCCTGCTGTGGCGAATGTGTTTATAGCATCTCATAGTAAAAAAGAATAAGATCAAGTATTCACAATAAAATAGCTGATTTAAGGAGGGTTGTCAGACATAGCGATTTCTCGCCAAACGTGGCGATTTTTCAACTTGTTTGGCGCCCAAATTATTGATTTGGCGACATGGCGATTTTTCTGGCGATAAATAAATTTGTTGCCAATTTTTATGGCTATTTTTTACCAAGTTGAGCTTAAAAAATTTTATAATTCACGAAAATTAGTTTGTTGAATGAGTATTTTCAAAAATAAATCCCTACAAAACTCGTCTGCAATAAATTAAAGCAACGTGATTTTGATGATTTTTCTTATATTAATTATGATTATTAATGGGTTTTCAGTTTGGATGAGAAACTTTTACAAGAAATAATTTTTGGCGATTTTATTTCTACTTTTGGCTAAATTTTTATAAGATTATATTATAGAAATTTATATTAAAAGAAGTATTATATAAAAACAAATATATTATCAAATATATATTAAGAAAAACTACATAAAATTGATTTTGTCGACTTTTGGCGATATTTATAATCAATTTCGAAAAAAATCTGACAACCCTGGATTTATTACTGCATTTACATATCACCGTGAAGAAATCAAAATTTTACCTATTTGAACAAATCATACCGAAAACATACCCTCCATATCCGTGAAGAAAACAACCTTTTTGGTAATTTTTTTTTTGTTTTGGCAACTTTTTCAATGTGGCAGCGAGAAAACAAACTTTGAATAAAAACTGGTCATATTAAAACAATAATTTAGAAATGAATTTTAATTAAATTTTAATTAATAAACGCGGAATGTACAACAATAAAAGCTCTAGAATCTAATTAAACGAATGTCACTAAAATATATGAGCGATATTTTGATAAAACCAGATTGGCCAATAATTATAGTTTTTTCCACTATAACTGAGGAACTAGACTTCGTGCGCACATGGCACTAGCCGCAATCGAAAGAGGACAAAAAACTAAAGAGATAATGGGTGTCATCATAGACCGGGTCACTTTTGTCACCAAGTTATAGGCACAGCAACCTTTTAAAAAATTAAAAAGTGGTAAAAAATTCAATTTTAGTTTTCTACTGATATCTCCGAAACTAGACTTCGTGCACTCATGGCGCTACCCGCAATCGAAAGAGGACAAGAAACTAAAGAGATAATAGGTGTCACCATAGACCGGGTCACTTTTGTGACCCAATTATAGGTACAGCAACCTTTTAAAAAATTAAAAAGTGGCTAAAAAATCAATTTTAGTTTTCTACTGATATCTCCAAAACTGGACTTCGTGCACACATGGCACTAGACGCAATCGAAAGAGGACAAGAAACTAAAGAGATACTAGGTGTCATCATAGACCGGGTCACTTTTGTGACCAAGTTATAGGCACAGCAACCTTTTTGAAAATTAAAAAGTGGTAAAAAGAGATAATGGGTGTCATCATAGACCGGGTCACTTTTGTGACCAAGTTATAGGCACAGCAACCTTTTTGAAAATTAAAAAGTGGTAAAAAATTCAATTTTAGTTTTCTACTGATATCTCCGAAACTAGACTTCGTGCACACATGGCGCTACCCGCAATCGAAAGAGGACAAAAACTAAAGAGATAATAGGGGTCATTATTGACCGGGTCACTTTTGTGACCAAATTATAGGCACAGCAACCTTTTTAAAAATTGAAAAGTGGTAAAAAAATTCAAATTTAGTTTTCTACTGATAGTTCCGAAACTAGACTTCGTGCACACATGGCGCTACCCGCAATCGAAAGAAGACAAAAACTAAAGAGATAATGGGTGTCATCATAGTCCGGGTCACTTTTGTGACCAAGTTATAGGAACAGCAACCTTTTAAAAAATTAAAAAGTGGTAAAAAATTCAATTTTAGTTTTCTACTGATATCTCCGAAACTAGACTTCGTGCACACATGGCGCTACCCACAATCGAAAGAGGACAAAAAACTTAAGAGATAATGGGTGTCATCATAGACCGGGTCACTTTTGTGACCAAGTTATAGGCACAGCAACCTTTTTAAAAATTAAAAAGTGGTAAAAAATTCAATTTTAGTTTTCTACTGATATCTCCGAAACTAGACTTCGTGCACACATGTCGCTACCCGCAATCAAAAGAGGACAAAAAACTAAAGAGATAATAGGTGTCATTATTGACTGGGTCACTTTTTGACCAAATTATAGGCACAGCAACCTATTTAAAAATTAAAAAGTGGTAAAAAAATATCAATTTTAGTTTTCTACTGATATCTCCGAAATTAGACTTCGTGCACATATGGCGCTACCCGAAATCGAATGAGGACAAAAAACTAAAGAGATAATGGTTGTCAGCATAGACCGGGTCACTTTTGTGACCAAGTTATAGGCACAGCAACCTTTTTAAAAATTAAAAAGTGGTAAAAAATTCAATTTTAGTTTTCTACTGATATCTCCGAAACTAGACTTCGTGCACACATGACGCTACCCGCAATCGAAAGAGGACAAAAAAGTAAAGAGATAATGGGTATCATACACCGGGTCACTTTTGTGACCAAGTTATAGGCACAGCAACCTTTTTAAAAATTAAAAAGTGGTAAAAAATTCAATTTTAGTTTTCTACTGATATCTCCGAAACTAGACTTCGTGCACACATGGCGCTACCCGCAATCAAAAGAGGACAAAAAACTAAAGAGATAATAGGTGTCATTATTGACCGGGTCACTTTTGTGACCAAATTATAGGCACAGCAACCTTTTTAAAAATTAAAAAGTGGTAAAAAAATTCAAATTTAGTTTTCTACTGATAGTTCGGAAACTAGACTTCGTGCACACATGGCGCTACCCACAATCGAAAGACGACAAAAAACTTAAGAGATAATGGGTGTCATCATAGACCGGTCACTTTTGTGACCAAGTTATAGGCACAGCAACCTTTTTAAAAATTAAAAAGTGGTAAAAAATTCAATTTTAGTTTTCTACTGATATCTCCGAAACTAGACTTCGTGCACACATGGCGCTACCCGCAATCGAAAGAGGACAAAAAAATAAAGAGATAATGGGTGTTATAATAGACGGGGTCACTTTTGTGACCAAGTTATAGGCATAGCAAACTATTTAAAAATTAGAAAGCGCAATAAAAATTTGTCTTCAGTTCTTTTTAATATATTCGCAGTGTATGGTGAAAATTATTCGTTTGGACTCCGTTCTGTTCCTATTAGAATTTGTTAGTGCTTACATCTGGCAGCACAAAATCGAAATATAAAATCAAAACAAAACATGAATTGGCGGCAAGAGAAAGTGAAACAAGCCAATCGGCTCAAAGTCGGCTAACAGCCGTCGACGGCTTTTTTGAGCAGTCGATCCGCTGCCGACTCGAGCGGCTTGAATCGGCTCACATTTGTAGCCGGCTAAAACCTTTATGGGATCATTTTATTTTTGTTTTAATTTTATGTATTTTTTTATATTTACGCCAAACTATACATAAGCTCAAATCTATTTATATTTCCAAATTTTTTTTAATTCAGCTAAAGACTTCATAGAAGTATTTTGAAGAATGATCAAATATTTTGTACAGTTAAGTCAAAATGCAGCTAAAATTGATTTTTTGTATGAAAATAGTTTCGAAATTGAAGGCATTTATCTTAAAAGTGCAATTAAAAAATTAAGTTGTATGGGATTTTAAAGAATAATGACACAAATTAATAATTTTGTGCAGTTAAGTCAAAAGTGCGCTTAAACAAAAGGCAGTTAAATCAAAACTACTGCATTTACCCTTTTCCCATCTATAATCATTTATGCAAATTATACAAAGTGTGCAGGTTTCCACACTACCACTGAGGTACTACACTTAGTGCGTTGCCAATTTTTTTTAACGGCTGGCTTCCCCAATAGGCCTAAACCATTATATACGTAACTAAAAAATACATATGCCATATTTAAATCATGCAATTGTGCCATCATACTAAGAGTGCTTTGAAAAGAAGTGCGATTTTTTGTTTTTCACTCTTTCTCGTCATGTGTACTGACATTAATATGGTTAAATAAATTAGATAAAATATCATTAGCTAAAATGCAAAAAGGCGTAATTAACAACCAAATTTTTTAAGGAGAAGCATGTCAAGACATGTAGTTTAATGGAATTCATAACAATCAATCAATTGCATTTTAGCTAACGATATGTATGTATCTATGGAGTAGAAAACAATTTTCTACTCATGGCTCTTGGCATTTTTACACACTTCTTTATCTTAAAATATGATTAGTACAAATTTTACATGCAGTGAAAGAATCATATTTCTGTTTTAAACAGCTTTCACAAACATAATAAATGCAACAAGGACATTAACACTTTTTTTTCTTAAAATTTCCACAGTGACAACAAAATTTCGAGCGGTCGTCAGCATTTTTAAACAACATATTTTTTATTTCTTCTCTAAACATATTAGGCGGCGATAAATTCGTCATTGGTGTTCTTTTAATGAAGCAAATAATATACATAATGACGAAAATACCGCAGCTCGCAAAATCATCCTGCTTTGTTCTTTGTGAAATTTTTAAAAAACTCCAAGATTCGTTTTTAAAAACATTTTTAGCGAAATCATTGTAGTAAGACTTGCCGTTGTAATCATGAAACGAGTCAATAAAAATAAATTCTTTTGTTGCTAGTTTCAAAACACAAAGGTTAAAATGATTATTTCTCAAAATTGGTATGAAAAGCATATCTGATTTTAAATTAATAAATTTATTAACCCGTTCAAAGTTTATTTCTCCTATTTGACATGGCAAGCTTAAAACATTCTTTGAATTTTCTTTAATGACACATAAAATTGCGCAATCTAGAACAAGATTTGTCAGAAGACAGTCATTTTTTAAAGAATCCCAATCTTCTTTATCTAAAAAGTTAAAGAATCTGACTTCGATCTGTTTAAGTTTCGGAAGAATTGATTTAAATAAATCATCAAAAAGAAATAGGTAATAAGAAATATTTTCCTTTCTGCTTTGTAAGGAAAGACTTGGCTCGCAGTAAGTGTGTCCCTTTTTTATAGATGATGCATTAACAAGATCATCAGGTTCGATTTTAATAATATCTGGGATATCTACTGCTGTCTCTATGAACTTTTTTGTTTTCTTAGCATTTAATAATTGCTTTGGATTTATGGCCTTTCTTTTTCTTGGATCTTTCTTGTTCCATATTTCTTCTGGCGGTATATCCTCTATTATTCCAATATCTTTATATTTTGACAATATAGAATAGGCATGATCTTCGGTAGTTCGGAGTGAAGTTAATTCCTCTGGCTGACTTATATCTAGCTTTGCTCGTTGTTCATATTCAATTGTCATCTTCAAAAAAAGTCGGCGGCGGCTGTTAGCCGACTTTGAGCCGATCGGCTTGTTTCTCTGGATGCCAATTCATGTTTTGTTTTGATTTTATATTTCGGTTTTGTGCTGCCAGATGCAAGCACTAACAAATTCTAATAGGAACAGAACGGAGTCCAAACGAATATTTTCACCATACACTGCGAATATATTAAAAAGAACTGAAGACAAATTTTTATTGCGCTTTTTAATTTTTAAATAGTTTGCTATGCCTATAACTTGGTCACAAAAGTGACGCAGTCTATGGTGACACCCTTTATCTCTTTAGTTTTTTGTCCTCTTTCGATTGCGGGTAGCGCCATGTGTGCACGAAGTATAGTTTCGGAGATATCAGTAGAAAACTAAAATTGATTTTTTTTGCCACTTTTTAATTTTTAAAAAGGTTGATGTGCCTATAACTTGGTCACAAAAGTGAACCGGTCTATGATGATACCAATTATCTCTTTAGTTTTTTGTCCTCTTTCGTTTGCAGGTAGCGTCATGTGTGCACGAAGTCTAGTTTCGGAGCTATCAGTAGAAAACTAAAATGAATTTTTTACCACTTTTTAATTTTTAAAAAGGCTGCTGTGCCTATAACTTGGTCACAAAAGTGACCCGGTCTATGATGACAACTATTATCGCTTTAGTTTTTTGTCCTCTTTCGATTGCGGGTAGCGCTATGTATGCACGAAGTCTAGTTTCGGAGATATCAGTAGAAAACTAAAATTGAATTTTTTTACCATTTTAATTTTTTAAAAGGTTGCTGTTTCTATAACTTAGTCATAAAAGCGACCCGGTCAATAATGACACCTATAATCTCTTTAGTTTTTTGTCCTTTTTCGATTGCGGGTAGCGCCATGTGTGCACGAAGTCTAGTTTCGGAGATATCAGTAGAAAACTAAAATTGAATTTTTTACCACTTTTTAATTTTCAAAAAGGTTGCTGTGCCTATAACTTGGTCACAAAAGTGACCCGGTCTTTCGTGACACCCATTATCTCTTTAGTTTTTTGTCCTCTTTCGATGGCGGGTAGCGCTATGTACGCACGACGTCTAGTTTCGGAGATATCAGTAGAAAACTAAAATTGATTTTTTTTGCCACTTTTTAATTTTTAAAAAGGTTGATGTGCCTATAACTTGCTCACAAAAGTGACCCGGTCTATGATACCCATTATCTCTTTACTTTTTTATCCTCTTTCGATTGCGGGTAGCGTCATGTGAGCAAGAAGTCTAGTTTCGGAGCTATCAGTAGAAAAATAAAATTGAATTTTTTACCACTTTTTAATTTTTAAAAAGGTTGCTGTGCCTATAACTTGGTCACAAAAGTGACCCGGTCTATGCTGACACCCATTATCTCTTTAGTTTCTTGTCCTCTTTCGATTTCGGGTAGCGCTATATGTGCACGAAGTCTAATTTCGGAGATATCAGTAGAAAACTAAAATTGATATTTTTTACCACTTTTTAATTTTTAAATAGGTTGCTGTGCCTATAATTTGGTCAGAAAAGTGACCCGGTCAATAATGAAACCTAGTTTCTCTTAAATTTTTTGTCCTCTTTCGATTGCGGGTAGCGCCATGTGTGCACGAAGTCTAGTTTCGGAGATATGAGTAGAAAACTAAAATTGAATTTTTTACCACTTTTTAATTTTCAAAAGGGTTTCTGTGCCTATAACTTGGTCACAAAAGTTACCCGGTCTATGGTGACACCCATTATCTCTTTAATTTTTTGTCCTTTTTCGATTGCGGGTAGCGCTATGTATGCACGAAGTCTAGTTTCGGAGATATCAGTAGAAAACTAAAATTGATTTTTTTTGCCACTTTTTAATTTTTAAAAAGGTTGATGTGCCTATAACTTGTTCACAAAAGTGACCTGGTCTATGATACCCATTATCTCTTAACCTTTTTGTTCTCTTTCGATTGCGGGTAGCGTCATGTGTGCACAAAGTCTAGTTTCGGAGCTATCAGTAGAAAACTAAAATTGAATTTTTTTACCACTTTTTAATTTTTAAAAAGGTTGCTGTGCCTATAATTTGGTCACAAAAGCGACCCGGTCAATAATGACACCTATAGTCTCCTAAGTTTTTTGTCCTTTTTCGATTGCGGGTAACGCCATGTGTGCACGAACTCTAGTTTCGGAGATATCAGTAGAAAACTAAAATTGAATTTTTTACCACTTTTTAATTTTCAAAAAGGTTGCTGTGCCTATAACTTGGTCACAAAAGTGACCCGGTCTTTCGCGACACCCATTATCTCTTTAGTTTTTTGTCCTCTTTCGATTGCGGGTAGCGCTATGTATGCACGAAGTCTAGTTTCGGAGATATCAGTAGAAAACTAAAATTGATTTCTTGCCACTTTTTAATTTTTAAGAAGGTTGATGTGCCTATAACTTGTTCACAAAAGTGACCTGGTCTATGATACCCATTATCTCTTTACCTTTTTGTTCTCTTTCGATTGCGGGTAGCGTCATGTGTGCACAAAGTCTAGTTTCGGAGCTATCAGTAGAAAACTAAAATTGAATTTTTTACCACTTTTTAATTTTTAAAAAGGTTGCTGTGCCTATAACTTGGTCACAAAAGTGACCCGTTCTATGCTGACACCCATTATCTCTTTAGTTTTTTGTCCTCTTTCGATTTCGGGTAGCGCCATATGTGCACGAAGTCTAATTTCGGAGATATCAGTAGAAAACTAAAATTGATTTTTTGCCACTTTTTAATTTTTAAATAGGTTGCTGTGCCTATAATTTGGTCAGAAAAGTGACCCGGTCAATAATGACACCTATTATCCCTTTAGTTTTTTGTCCTCTTTTGATTGCGGGTAGCGCCATGTGTGCACGAAGTCTAGTTTCGGAGATATCAGTAGAAAACTAAAATTGAATTTTTTACCACTTTTTAATTTTCAAAAAGGTTGCTGTGCCTATAACTTGGTTACAAAAGTGACCCGGTCTATGGTGACACCCATTATCTCTTTAGTTTTTTGTCCTCTTTCGACTTCGGGTAGTGCCATGTGTGCACGAAGTCTAATTTCGGAGATATCAGTAGAAAACTAAAATTGATGTTTTTTTGCCACTTTTTAATTTTTAAATAGGCTGCTGTGCCTATAATTTGGTCAGAAAAGTGAACCGGTCTATGGCAATACCCTCTATCTCTTTAGTTTTTTGTCCTCTTTCGATTGCGGCTTGTGCCATGTGCGCACGAAGTCTAGTTCCTCAGTTATAGGGGAAAAACTATAATTATTGGCCAATCTGGTTTTATCAAAATATCGCTCAAATATTTTAGTGACATTCGTTTAATTAGATTCTAGAGCTTTTATTGTTGTACATTCCGCGATTATTAATTAAAATTTAATTAAAATTCATTTCTAAATTATTGTTTTAATATGACCAGTTTTTATTCAAAGTTTGTTTACATTTTCTCGCTGCCACGTTGAAAAAGTTACCAAAACAAAAAAAAGGTAAGTTATAGGCACAGCAACCTTTTAAAAAATTAAAAAGTGGCAAAAAAATCAATTTTAGTTTTCTACTGATATCGCCGAAACTGGACTTCGTGCACACATGGCACTAGCCGCAATCGAAAGAGGACAAAAAACTAAAGAGATAATGGGTGTCATCATAGACCGGGTCACTTTTGTGACCAAGTTATAGGCACAGCAACCTTTTAAAAAATTAAAAAGTGGTAAAAAATTCAATTTTAGTTTTCTACTGATATCTCCGAAACTAGACTTCGTGCATACATGACGCTGCCCGCAATCGAAAGAGGACAAAAAACTAAAGAGATAATGGGTGTCATCATAGACCGGGTCACTTTTCTGACCAAATTATAGGCACAGCAACCTATTTAAAAATTAAAAAGTGGCAAAAAAATCAATTTTAGTTTTCTACTGATATCGCCGAAACTAGACTTCGTGCACACATGACGCTGCCCGCAATCGAAAGAGGACAAAAAACTAAAGAGATAATGGGTATCATCATAGACCGGTTCACTTTTGTGACCAAGTTATAGGCACATCAACCTTTTTAAAAATTAAAAAGTGGCAAAAAAAATCAATTTTAGTTTTCTACTGATATCTCCGAAACTAGACTTCGTGCACACATGGCGCTACCCGCAATCGAAAGAGGACAAAAAACTAAAGAGATAAAGGGTGTCACCATAGACTGGGTCATGACTGGGACCAAGTTATAGGCATAGCAAACTATTTAAAAATTAAAAAGCGCAATAAAAATTTGTCTTCAGTTCTTTTTAATATATTCGCAGTGTATGGTGAAAATATTCGTTTGGACTCCGTTCTGTTCCTATTAGAATTTGTTAGTGCTTGCATCTGGCAGCACAAAACCGAAATATAAAATCAAAACAAAACATGAATTGGCATCCAGAGAAACAAGCCGATCGGCTCAAAGTCGGCTAACAGCCGCCGCCGACTTTTTTTGAAGATGACAATTGAAGATGAACAACGAGCAAAGCTAGATATAAGTCAGCCAGAGGAATTAACTTCACTCCGAACTACCGAAGATCATGCCTATTCTATATTGTCAAAATATAAAGATATTGGAATAATAGAGGATATACCGCCAGAAGAAATATGGAACAAGAAAGATCCAAGAAAAAGAAAGGCCATAAATCCAAAGCAATTATTAAATGCTAAGAAAACAAAAAAGTTCATAGAGACAGCAGTAGATATCCCAGATATTATTAAAATCGAACCTGATGATCTTGTTAATGCATCATCTATAAAAAAGGGACACACTTACTGCGAGCCAAGTCTTTCCTTACAAAGCAGAAAGGAAAATATTTCTTATTACCTATTTCGTTTTGATGATTTATTTAAATCAATTCTTCCGAAACTTAAACAGATCGAAGTCAGATTCTTTAACTTTTTAGATAAAGAAGATTGGGATTCTTTAAAAAATGACTGTCTTCTGACAAATCTTGTTCTAGATTGCGCAATTTTATGTGTCATTAAAGAAAATTCAAAGAATGTTTTAAGCTTGCCATGTCAAATAGGAGAAACAAACTTTGAACGGGTTAATAAATTTATTAATTTAAAATCAGATATGCTTTTCATACCAATTTTGAGAAATAATCATTTTAACCTTTGTGTTTTGAAACTAGCAACAAAAGAATTTATTTTTATTGACTCGTTTCATGATTACAACGGCAAGTCTTACTACAATGATTTCGCTAAAAATGTTTTTAAAAACGAATCTTGGAGTTTTTTAAAAATTTCACAAAGAACAAAGCAGGATGATTTTGCGAGCTGCGGTATTTTCGTCATTATGTATATTATTTGCTTCATTAAAAGAACACCAATGACGAATTTATCGCCGCCTAATATGTTTAGAGACGAAATAAAAAATATGTTGTTTAAAAATGCTGACGACCGCTCGAAATTTTGTTGTCACTATGGAAATTTTAAGAAAAAAAAGTGTTAATGTCCTTGTTGCATTTATTATGTTTGTGAAAGCTGTTTAAAACAGAAATATGATTCTTTCACTGCATGTAAAATTTGTACTAATCATATTTTAAGATAAAGAAGTGTGTAAAAATGCCAAGAGCCATGAATAGAAAATTGTTTTCTACTCCATAGATACATACATATCGTTAGCTAAAATGCAATTGATTGATTGTTATGAATTCCATTAAACTACATGTCTTGACATGCTTCTCCTGTAAAAATTTGGTTGTTAATTACGCCTTTTTGCATTTTAGCTAATGATATTTTATCTAATTTATTTAACCATATTAATGTCAGTACACATGACGAGAAAGAGTGAAAAATAAAAAATCGCACTTCTTTTCAAAGCACTCTTAGTATGATGGCACAATTGCATGATTTAAATATGGCATATGTATTTTTTAGTTACGTATATAATGGTTTAGGCCTATTGGGGAAGCCAGCCGTTAAAAAAAATTGGCAACGCACTAAGTGTAGTACCTCAGTGGTAGTGTGGAAACCTGCACACTTTGTATAATTTGCATAAATGATTATAGATGGGAAAAGGGTAAATGCAGTAGTTTTGATTTAACTGCCTTTTGTTTAAGCGCACTTTTGACTTAACTGCACAAAATTATTAATTTGTGTCATTATTCTTTAAAGTCCCATACAACTTAATTTTTTAATTGCACTTTTAAGATAAATGCCTTCAATTTCGAAACTATTTTCATACAAAAAATCAATTTTAGCTGCATTTTGACTTAACTGTACAAAATATTTGATCATTCTTCAAAATACTTCTATGTAGTCTTTAGCTGAATTAAAAAATTTTTTAAAATATAAATAGATTTGAACTTATGTATAGTTTGGCGTAAATATAAAAAAATACATAAAATTAAAACAAAAATAAAATGATCCCATAAAGGTTTTAGCCGGCTACAAATGTGAGCCGATTCAAGCCGCTCGAGTCGGCAGCGGATCGACTGCTCAAAAAAGCCGGCGACGGCTGTTAGCCGACTTTGAGCCGATGGGCTTGTTTCACTTTCTCTTGCCGCCAATTCATGTTTTGTTTTGATTTTATATTTCGATTTTGTGCTGCCAGATGTAAGCACTAACAAATTCTAATAGGAACAGAACGGAGTCCAAACGAATAATTTTTACCATACACAAAAGTGACCCCGTCTATGGTGACACCCATTATCTCTTTATTTTTTTGTCCTCTTTCGATTGCGGGTAGCGCCATGTGTGCACGAAGTCTAGTTTCGGAGATATCAGTAGAAAACTAAAATTGAATTTTTTACCACTTTTTAATTTTTAAAAAGGTTGCTGTGCCTATAACTTGGTCACAAAAGTGACCCCGTCTATGATGACACCCATTATCTCTTAAATTTTTTGTCCTCTTTCGATTGTGGGTAGCGCCATGTATGCACGAAGTCTAGTTTCGGAGATATCAGTAGAAAACTAAAATTGAAGTTTTTACCACTTTTTAATTTTTTAAAAGGTTGCTGTTCCTATAACTTGGTCACAAAAGTGACCCGGTCTATGATGACACCCATTATCTCTTAATTTTTGTTCTCTTTCGATTGCGGGTAGCGCCATGTGTGCATGAAGTCTAGTTTCGGAACTATCAGTAGAAAACTAAATTTGAATTTTTTTACCAATTTTTAATTTTTAAAAAGGTTGCTGTGCCTATAATTTGGTCACAAAAGTGACCCGGTCAATAATGACACCTATTATCTCTTAAGTTTTTTGTCCTCTTTCGATTGCGGGTAGCGCTATATGTGCACGAAGTCTAGTTTCGGAGATATCAGTAGAAAACTAAAATTGAGTTTTTTACCACTTTTTAATTTTCAAAAAGGTTGCTGTGCCTATAACTTGGTCACAAAAGTGACCCGGTCTATGGTGACACCCATTATCTCTTTAGTTTTTTGTCCTTTTTCGATTGCGGGTAGCGCTATGTATGCACGAAGTCTAGTTTCGGAGATATCAGTAGAAAACTAAAATTGATTTTTTTTGCCACTTTTTAATTTTTAAAAATGTTGATGTGCCTATAACTTGCTCACAAAATTGACCCGGTCTATGATACCCATTATCTCTTTACTTTTTTGTCCTCTTTCGATTGCGGGTAGCGTCATGTGTGCACGAAGTCTAGTTTCGGAGCTATCAGTAGAAAACTTAAATTGAATTTTTTACTTTTTAATTTTTAAAAAGGTTGCTCTGCCTATAACTTGGTCACAAAAGTGACCCAGTCTATAATGACACCCATTATCTCTTAAATTTTTTGTCCTCTTTCGATTACAGCAAGTGCCATGTGTGCACGAAGTCTAGTTTCGGAGATATCAGTAGAAAACTAAAATTGAATTTTTTACCAATTTTTAATTTTCAAAAAGGTTTCTGTACCTATAACTTGGTCACAAAAGTGACCCGGTTATCTGTTTAGTGTTTTGTCCTCTTTCGATTGCGGCTAGTGCCATGTGTGCACGAAGTCCAGTTTCGGAGATATCAGTAGAAAACTAAAATTGATTTTTTTGCCACTTTTTAATTTTTTAAAAGGTTGCTGTGCCTATAACTTGGTCACAAAAGTGACCCGGTATATGATGACACCTATTATCTCTTTAGTTTTTGTCCTCTTTCGATTGCGGCTAGTGCCATGTGTGCACGAAGTCAAGTTTCGGGGATATCAGTAGAAAACTAAAATTGAATTTTTTATCACTTTTTAATTTTTTAAAAGGTTGCTGTGCCTATAACTTGGTCACAAAAGTGACCCGGTCTATGGTAACACCCATTACCTCTTAAGTTTTTTGTCCTCTTTGGATTGCGGCTAGTGCCATGTGTGCACGAAGTCCAGTTTCGGCGATATCAGTAGAAAACTAAAGTTGATTTTTTTGCCACTTTTTAATTTTTTAAAAGGTTGCTGGGCCTATAACTTGGTAACAAAAGTGACCCGGTCTATGGTGATACCCATTATCTCTTTAGTTTCTTGTCCTCTTTCGAGTGCAGGTAGCGGCATGTGTGCGCGAAGTCTAGTTTCGGAGATATCAGTAGAAAACTAAAATTGAATTTTTTACCACTTTTTAATTTTTTAAAAGGCTGCTGTGCCTATAACTTGGTCACAAAAGTGACCCGGTCTATGATGACACCCATTATCTCTTTAGTTTTTTGTCCTCTTTCGATTGCGGGTAGCGCGAAGTCTAGTTTTTGAGTTATTAATAGAAAACTTTTTTTAGCGCCTTTTCATTTTTATAAAAAAGTTTTCTGCGCCTATAACTTTGTTGCAAAAGTTACCCGAGTTATGACAGCATCTATTTTTGCTGTAATTTTTTGTCCCCTTTCAATTGCGGGTAGCCCCGTGTTCGCACGAAGTCTAGTTCCTAAGTTATTAAGGAAAAACCATAATTATTGGCTAGTATGGCCTTTGCAAAATATCGCTGTAATATTTTAGTGACATTCATATAATTAGGTTCTAGGGATTTTGTTGTTACACATAACGATTTATTTATTTAAAATTTAATTAAAATTCATGTTGTAATTAACGTTTTAATTTGAATATCTGTGAAGAAAACAACCTTTTTGTCAACCTTTTTTTTTTTGTTTTGGCAACTTTTTGAACGTGGCAGCGAGAAAATGTAAACAAACTTTGAATAAAAACTGGTCATATTAAAACAATAATTTAGAAATGAATTTTAATTAAATTTTAATTAATAAACGCGGAATGTACAACAATAAAAGCTCTAGAATCTAATTAAACGAATGTCACTAAAATATATGAGCGATATTTTGATAAAACCAGATTGGCCAATAATTATAGTTTTTCCCCTATAACTGAGGAACTAGACTTCGTGCGCACATGGCACAAGCCGCAATCGAAAGAGGACAAAAAACTAAAGAGATAACGGGTATTGTCATAGACCGGTTCACTTTTCTGACCAAATTACAGGCACAGCAACCTATTTAAAAATTAAAAAGTGGTAAAAAAATATCAATTTTAGTTTTCTACTGATATCTCCGAAATTAGACTTCGTGCACATATGGCGCTACCCGAAATCGAATGAGGACAAAAAACTAAAGAGATAATGGTTGTCAGCATAGACCGGGTCACTTTTGTGACCAAGTTATAGGCACAGCAACCTTTTTAAAAATTAAAAAGTGGTAAAAAATTCAATTTTAGTTTTCTACTGATATCTCCGAAACTAGACTTCGTGCACACATGACGCTACCCGCAATCGAAAGAGGACAAAAAAGTAAAGAGATAATGGGTATCATAGACCGGGTCACTTTTTTGAGCAAGTTATAGACACATCAACCTTTTTAAAAATTAAAAAGTGGCAAAAAAATCAATTTTAGTTTTCTACTGATATCTCCGAAACTAGACTTCGTGCACACATGACGCTACCCGCAATCGAAAGAGGACAAAAAAGTAAAGAGATAATGGGTATCATAGACCGGGTCACTTTTGTGACCAAGTTATAGGAACAGCAACCTTTTAAAAAATTAAAAAGTGGTAAAAAATTCAATTTTAGTTTTCTACTGATATCTCCGATACTAGACTTCGTGCACACATGGCGCTACCCACAATCGAAAGAGGACAAAAAAATAAAGAGATAATGGGTGTTAAAATAGACGGGGTCACTTTTGTGACCAAGTTATAGGCATAGCAAACTATTTAAAAATTAAAAAGCGCAATAAAAATTTGTCTTCAGTTCTTTTAAATATATTCGCAGTGTATGGTGAAAATTATTCGTTTGGACTCCGTTCTGTTCCTATTAGAATTTGTTAGTGCTTACATCTGGCAGCACAAAATCGAAATATAAAATCAAAACAAAACATGAATTGGCGGCAAGAGAAAGTGAAACAAGCCCATCGGCTCAAAGTCGGCTAACAGCCGTCGCCGGCTTTTTTGAGCAGTCGATCCGCTGCCGACTCGAGCGGCTTGAATCGGCTCACATTTGTAGCCGGCTAAAACCTTTATGGGATCATTTTATTTTTGTTTTAATTTTATGTATTTTTTTATATTTACGCCAAACTATACATAAGTTCAAATCTATTTATATTTTAAAAAATTTTTTAATTCAGCTAAAGACTACATAGAAGTTTTTTGAAGAATGATCAAATATTTTGTACAGTTAAGTCAAAATGCAGCTAAAATTGATTTTTTGTATGAAAATAGTTTCGAAATTGAAGGCATTTATCTTAAAAGTGCAATTAAAAAATTAAGTTGTATGGGATTTTAAAGAATAATGACACAAATTAATAATTTTGTGCAGTTAAGTCAAAAGTGCGCTTAAACAAAAGGCAGTTAAATCAAAACTACTGCATTTACCCTTTTCCCATCTATAATCATTTATGCAAATTATACAAAGTGTGCAGGTTTCCACACTACCACTGAGGTACTACACTTAGTGCGTTGCCAATTTTTTTTAACGGCTGGCTTCCCCAATAGGCCTAAACCATTATATACGTAACTAAAAAATACATATGCCATATTTAAATCATGCAATTGTGCCATCATACTAAGAGTGCTTTGAAAAGAAGTGCGATTTTTTGTTTTTCACTCTTTCTCGTCATGTGTACTGACATTAATATGGTTAAATAAATTAGATAAAATATCATTAGCTAAAATGCAAAAAGGCGTAATTAACAACCAAATTTTTACAGGAGAAGCATGTCAAGACATGTAGTTTAATGGAATTCATAACAATCAATCAATTGCATTTTAGCTAACGATATGTATGTATCTATGGAGTAGAAAACAATTTTCTACTCATGGCTCTTGGCATTTTTACACACTTCTTTATCTTAAAATATGATTAGTACAAATTTTACATGCAGTGAAAGAATCATATTTCTGTTTTAAACAGCTTTCACAAACATAATAAATGCAACAAGGACATTAACACTTTTTTTTCTTAAAATTTCCACAGTGACAACAAAATTTCGAGCGGTCGTCAGCATTTTTAAACAACATATTTTTTATTTCGTCTCTAAACATATTAGGCGGCGATAAATTCGTCATTGGTGTTCTTTTAATGAAGCAAATAATATACATAATGACGAAAATACCGCAGCTCGCAAAATCATCCTGCTTTGTTCTCTGTGAAATTTTTAAAAAACTCCAAGATTCGTTTTTAAAAACATTTTTAGCGAAATCATTGTAGTAAGACTTGCCGTTGTAATCATGAAACGAGTCAATAAAAATAAATTCTTTTGTTGCTAGTTTCAAAACACAAAGGTTAAAATGATTATTTCTCAAAATTGGTATGAAAAGCATATCTGATTTTAAATTAATAAATTTATTAACCCGTTCAAAGTTTATTTCTCCTATTTGACATGGCAAGCTTAAAACATTCTTTGAATTTTCTTTAATGACACATAAAATTGCGCAATCTAGAACAAGATTTGTCAGAAGACAGTCATTTTTTAAAGAATCCCAATCTTCTTTATCTAAAAAGTTAAAGAATCTGACTTCGATCTGTTTAAGTTTCGGAAGAATTGATTTAAATAAATCATCAAAACGAAATAGGTAATAAGAAATATTTTCCTTTCTGCTTTGTAAGGAAAGACTTAGCTCGCAGTAAGTGTGTCCCTTTTTTATAGATGATGCATTAACAAGATCATCAGGTTCGATTTTAATAATATCTGGGATATCTACTGCTGTCTCTATGAACTTTTTTGTTTTCTTAGCATTTAATAATTGCTTTGGATTTATGGCCTTTCTTTTTCTTGGATCTTTCTTGTTCCATATTTCTTCTGGCGGTATATCCTCTATTATTCCAATATCTTTATATTTTGACAATATAGAATAGGCATGATCTTCGGTAGTTCGGAGTGAAGTTAATTCCTCTGGCTGACTTATATCTAGCTTTGCTCGTTGTTCATCTTCAATTGTCATCTTCAAAAAAAGTCGGCGGCGGCTGTTAGCCGACTTTGAGCCGATCGGCTTGTTTCTCTGGATGCCAATTCATGTTTTGTCTTGATTTTATATTTCGGTTTTGTGCTGCCAGATGCAAGCACTAACAAATTCTAATAGGAACAGAACGGAGTCCAAACGAATATTTTCACCATACACTGCGAATATATTAAAAAGAACTGAAGACAAATTTTTATTGCGCTTTTTAATTTTTAAATAGTTTGCTATGCCTACAACTTGGTCTCAAAAGTGACCCAGTTATGGTGACACCCTTTATCTCTTTAGTTTTTTGTTCTCTTTCGATTACGGGTAGCGCCATGTGTGCACGAAGTCTAGTTTCGGAGATATCAGTAGAAAACTAAAATTGATTTTTTTTTGCCACTTTTTAATTTTTAAAAAGGTTGATGTGCCTATAACTTGGTCACAAAAGTGAACCGGTCTATGATGATACCCATTATCTCTTTAGTTTTTTGTCTTCTTTCGATTGCGGGCAGCGTCATGTGTGCACGAAGTCTAGTTTCGGAGCTATCAGTAGAAAACTAAAATTGAATTTTTTACCACTTTTTAATTTTTAAAAAGGTTGCTGTGCCTATAACTTGGTCACAAAAGTGACCCGGTCTATGATGACACCCATTATCTCTTTAATTTTTTGTCGTCTTTTGATTGTGGGTAGCGCTATGTGTGCACGAAGCCTAGTTTCGGAGATATCAGTAGAAAACTAAAATTGAATTTTTTACCACTTTTTAATTTTTAAAAGGTTTCTGTGCCTATAACTTGGTCACCAAAGTGACCCGGTCTATGATGACACACATTATCTCTTTAGTTTTTTGTCCTCTTTCGATTGCGGGTAGCGCCATGTGTGCACGAAGTCTAGTTTCGGAACTATCAGTAGAAAACTAAATTTGAATTTTTTACCACTTTTTAATTTTTAAAAAGGTTGCTGTGCCAATAACTTGGTCACGAAAGTGACCCGGTCAATAATGACACCTATTATCTCTTTAGTTTTTTGTCCTCTTTTGATTGCGGGTAGCGCCATGTGTGCACGAAGTCTAGTTTCGGAGTTATCAGTAGAAAACTAAAATTGAATTTTTTACCACTTTTTAATTTTCAAAAAGGTTGCTGTGCCTATAACTTGGTAACAAAAGTGACCCAATCTATGGTGACGCCCTATGTATGCACGAAGTCTAGTTTCGGAGATATCAGTAGAAAACTAAAATTGAATTTTTTACCACTTTTTAATTTTTAAAAAGGTTGCTGTGCCTATAACTTGGTCACAAAAGTGACCCGGTCTATGCTGACACATATTATCTCTTTAGTTTTTTGTCCTCTTTCGATTTCGGGTAGTGCCATGTGTGCACGAAGTCTAATTTCGGAGATATCAGTAGAAAACTAAAATTTATATTTTTTTGTCACATTTTAATTTTTAAATAGGCTGCTGTGCCTATAATTTGGTCAGAAAAGTGAACCGGTCTATGACAATACCCGTTATCTCTTTAGTTTTTTGTCCTCTTTCGATTGCGGCTTGTGCCATGTGCGCACGAAGTCTAGTTCCTCAGTTATAGGGGAAAAACTATAATTATTGGCCAATCTGGTTTTATCAAAATATCGCTCATATATTTTAGTGACATTCGTTTAATTAGATTCTAGAGCTTTTATTGTTGTACATTCCGCGTTTATTAATTAAAATTTAATTAAAATTCATTTCTAAATTATTGTTTTAATATGACCAGTTTTTATTCAAAGTTTGTTTACATTTTCTCGCTGCCACGTTCAAAAAGTTGCCAAAACAAAAAAAAAAGGTTGACAAAAAGGTTGTTTTCTTCACAGATATTCAAATTAAAACGTTAATTACAACATGAATTTTAATTAAATTTTAAATAAATAAATCGTTATGTGTAACAACAAAATCCCTAGAACCTAATTATATGAATGTCACTAAAATATTACAGCGATATTTTGCAAAGGCCATACTAGCCAATAATTATGGTTTTTCCTTAATAACTTAGGAACTAGACTTCGTGCGAACACGGGGCTACCCGCAATTGAAAGGGGACAAAAAATTACAGCAAAAATAGATGCTGTCATAACTCGGGTAACTTTTGCAACAAAGTTATAGGCGCAGAAAACTTTTTTATAAAAATGAAAAGGCGCTAAAAAAAGTTTTCTATTAATAACTCAAAAACTAGACTTCGCGCTACCCGCAATCGAAAGAGGACAAAAAACTAAAGAGATAATGGGTGTCATCATAGACCGGGTCACTTTTGTGACCAAGTTATAGGCACAGCAGCCTTTTAAAAAATTAAAAAGTGGTAAAAAATTCAATTTTAGTTTTCTACTGATATCTCCGAAACTAGACTTCGTGCACACATGCCGCTACCTGCACTCGAAAGAGGACAAGAAACTAAAGAGATAATGGGTGTCACCATAGATCGGGTCACTTTTGTTACCAAGTTATAGGCACAGCAACCTTTTAAAAAATTAAAAAGTGGCAAAAAAATCAATTTTAGTTCTCTACTGATATCGCCGAAACTGGACTTCGTGCACACATGGCACTTGCCGCAATCGAAAGAGGACAAAAAACTTAAGAGATAATGGGTGTCACCATAGACCGGGTCACTTTTGTGACCAAGTTATAGGCACAGCAACCTTTTAAAAAATTAAAAAGTGGTAAAAAATTCAATTTTAGTTTTCTACTGATATCTCCGAAACTGGACATCGTGCACACATGGCACTAGCCGCAATCGAAAGAGGACAAAAAACTAAAGAGATAATAGGTGTCATCATAGACCGGGTCACTTTTGTGACCAAGTTATAGGCACAGCAACCTTTTAAAAAATTAAAAAGTGGCAAAAAAATCAATTTTAGTTTTCTACTGATATCTCCGAAACTGGACTTCGTGCACACATGGCACTTGCTGCAATCGAAAGAGGACAAAAAATTTAAGAGATAATGGGTGTCACCATAGACTGGGTCACTTTTGTGACCAAGTTATAGGCACAGCAACCTTTTAAAAAATTAAAAAGTGGCAAAAAAATCAATTTTATTTTTCTACTGATATCTCCGAAACTGGACTTCGTGCACACATGGCACTAGCCGCAATCGAAAGAGGACAAAACTCAAACTACTAACTTTCAAAAAGCTCACTAGAAGATAAAACATAAGCAATGCAATCCAACTGTGAAGAGAAATTTATTAAAAATGGTTGAAAAACAAAAACAAATTTGAAAATTATTGACAAAACGACTATAGCAATTTATTGCATTTTTAGGGACTTTTAAGACGATAGTAATGGGTGATTTTATAAGAACTATCGGAAAGTAAAAAAAAAAAACACATAAAATTCAGAAAAATGCATGAAATATTTATTTGGATCGATAGTTGGGTCGATATAATTTAATGTTTGAAGATTATTTCATGCAAATGTTGGCCGCGGCTGCGCCTCAAATGGTCCATCCGCTTAGTCCAATTTTGGCATACTCTTTCCAACATTTCGGCCGGTATCTCACGAATAATGTTGGCAATGTTGGCTTCCAGTGCGTCAATCGAAGCGGGCTTGTCGCTATAGACATTAGCCTTAACATAGCCCCACAAAAAATAGTCTAGAGGCGTTAAATCGCACGATCTGGGCGGCCAATTGACTGGTCCCAAGCGTGAAATAAACTGTTCACCGAACTCGCCTCTCAATTGGTCCATTGTTTCGCGTGCTGTGTGGCATCTGGCACCGTCTTGTTGAAACCACATGTCATGCAAGTCAAGCTCTTCCATTTTGGGCAGAAAAAAGTTTGTTATCATCGCACGGTAGCGCTCACCATTCACAGTAACGTTGTGATTCGCATCATCTTTGAAAAAGTACGGCCCAATGATGCCGCCAGCCCATAATCCGCACCAAACGGTTGTTTTTTGTGAATGTTTTGGTAGCTCTTGCAATGCTTCTGGCTGCTCTTCACTCCAAATACGGCAGTTTTGCTTGTTCACGTATCCATTCAACCAGAAATTCAACCAGAAATTCAACCAGAAAGCGCTCGATGAACTTTCTTAACAGAGCACGCATTTTGGTAATAAAATTCAATAATTTGCAAGCGTTGTTCGTTTGTAAGACGATTCATGATTAAATTATAGACCAAACTGAAGATGTTTGACAGTGACACAAGATACAAAACGTGCGTGAGCTGTCAAAACTAGTGTTGCCAAAAAGATAATAGCAAAAAAATCACTCGTTAGAATTCCCTTAAAAATCTTTTTGTAGAATAGTTTAACCGTCTAGCTCATCAGTTTATGGGTCTGTTTTGTCCATTCCTTGAAAAGGCAAAATTTTGCGTGTTGTGTTTTTCTTCCGACGGGGTTTTTTGAATTTGGAACGATTTTCCGTCATCCCACGTCAAATATGGTTTGTAAACAGACCGGTTTCGGCTATGTGACATCTTCAGTGTTCTATTGAATACTAAATAATAAAAGCCAGAATTACGTCGAATCCAAATTTATTATTTCATTACATAAACATTATAGAACCAACCCTTAAATAAATTCAAATTAGACATAATTCTGGCTTTCAAGTTAAATTTTTTGCTTCCATGTGTTTTGAGACCTACAATAGAAATCCCTTAGAAATCTTTTTGTAAAATATATTAACCCTCTAACTCTTCAATTTATGCGTCTTTTTTGCTTATTCCTGTTTTGAGGGCAAAATTTTGCCGAATTTAAATTTATTTAAGGGTTGGTTTTATAATATTTATTAAAATCACATAATAAATTTGGATAGAACATAATTCTGGCTTTCAAGCTAAATTTTTAGCTTCCATGTGTTCAGAGACCTACAGTAGAATTCCCTTAGAAATCTTTTTGTAAAATATATTAACCCTCTAACTCTTCAATTTATGAGTCTTTTTTGTCCATTCCTTGAAAAAGGTAAAATTTTGCTCTTAAAACAGGAATGGGCAAAAAAGACGCATAAATTTAAGAAGGTTAATATATTTTAGAAAAATATTTTCTAGAGAATTCTACTGTAGGTCTGTGAACACATGGAAGCTAAAAATTTAGCTTGAAAGCCAGAATTATGTTCTATCCAAATTTATTATGTCATTTTAATATATATAATAAGACCAACCCTTAAATAAATTTAAATTCGACATAGTTCTGGCTTTCAAGTTAAATTTTTAGCTTCCATGTGTTCAGAGACCTACAGTAGAATTCCCTTAGAAATATTTTTTTTTAAATATATTAATCCTCTAACTCTTCAATTTATGGGTCTTTTTTGTCCTTTCCTTGAAACGGCCAAATTTTGCCCTTAAAACAGGAATGGACATCTGAATAAATGAAAAGTAAAAATTTAACTTTTGGTAGTTGTCATAATAAATCCGAACTTTCTTCTTTTTATGCAATTTAACAATGATAATTGCCACGAAAACTATTTTTAAACGATTTTCCAACAATTTTTTGTAGTTTTTCAATATAATTTTCAATTAAAATATTTTTTCCATTAATAAATAAATATTTGACATTTTATGTTAGCAATAGTTGTTAATGAAAACTGGTTAACAATTATTGCGACATATTTTGATAGCAATAGATATGTACAAAATAGAGCAGTTTACATTAGAGATAACATAATTTTGACATTTGCTGCAATACATGTTAACATATCTTTTGCTAATCTAGACTGGGTGTTAAGAATAAATAAAATCACAAAAATTTTTCACACACTGTATTATTTTTCTCCCCTTGACTATTTTTGTACAGAAAATCGTCTCTTTAAAATTCGTTTTGTGACCCTGAAAAGGACCTTTTATTGTTGAATAAATTCCATTTCACTGTAGTTTTTAATATCAGTCAATATTTGATATATGATGGGAATCGACTTTGAAAACAAACCAATTTTAAAAGCCAATTTTGATATACTTTTAATCCAACGTATAATTTTTGGTAGATTTGTTGTTCTCACTAGTCTGAAATTAAAAAGTAAAACGATAAAAATTATAGGTCAAATGCAATAATTTATAATTCATATATAATGCTCTCACACATTAGAAGTAGTGCTAATGTTTTTTTGCATACTAAAGGTATGCATGAATGCCTTCATTTATTTTAGGACCATGACCTACTTATTACCGTGAAAGTATTCAATGAATACGGAAGATAATTGATTATTATGTGAAACGTGCAGGTTTCCACACTACCGTTGAGGTGCTACACTCAGTGCGTTGCCAGTTATTTTGAATGGCTGGCTCCCCAATAGGCATACACCATTTTATGGATATATAATACAAAGTTATAATTATATTTTTCTGTCATCATTATAAACTTTTTTTATCTTGCCATCATTTGATCAAATTTCTTATTGTATTTCATGCATAAAGCCATAATCTAATTTTTTTTTTATTTTAGTTTTAAGCCATCATATTGTATTTCTTTTTTATTCTCATATATTTAAAGCCATTGGTGGCTATTCTAAAAAACGCGTCGAAGAAGTGAAAATTTGCATTGAAACAAAAACAAAGTTTCACCAATTGTTTTTGTTCTCATTATTTATCTCATATGAAATAAACGTGCAAATTTAAGCGCGTTGCTCTCTCTTTTAAAAACGGTAAGTTTTGCATGACAAACAAAAACAATTTCTTTAGAATTATGCTATTTTGTTTTTGTTTTACATGTAACTTTCACTCAGTCGACGCGTATTTCAGAATAGCCACCATTATTTGATCAAATTTCTTATTGTATTTCGTGCATAATACAAATATATTTTAGTTTTTATATCTTTTAAGCCATTATTTGATTCTGTTTGTTTTTTTCTTTTCTTTAAGCGATTATTTGTTCGTTTTCTTGTTATACTTCATGCATAATACAAATTTCTAAACTACGTTACTAATACATTCTACGTTACTAATACATTCTACAAATATATTCTACTGATGGCAATTTTTATGGCTCTTCTTTGAAGCCACTTTATTTGTGGATTTTTATGGCATTTCTTTGTGGCTTTTCTTTGAAGCCACTTTATTTTTGCATATTTGGCATTTTCTTTGTGGCTTTTTTGTGGCTTTTGTAGTTGAAATCTAATTAAAAAAAGTTTTTTGGCAAATTTTATCTAAAACGCATTTCCAACTTATTTTAAATTTTATGAGTATGGGGCATAATCTTTAAGGGCAAAACAGTTAATGCTAGGAAACTCATTAATGGTGTAATAATATGTTTGGTTTTGAATAAAATGTGCATATTTTCTAATAGACTAAAAAATACATGTTTTACCCAAAACCAGACCAGTGGCTTAAAACAAGTAGAACAACTATGTTTAAGAATTTAAATCGCGATAACCATTGAAAGATTATCATATTTTAAACTTTCCATTATTGAATATATTATTATTTATATTATTGTCGTTTTGCCCTATATTAACAATTAGTTGCACAATATTTTCAAATTATATATGGAGCAACTTCTCACAATAAATAGCAAACATAAGCTACAAGCAAAATATAAAATATAGTGAACAATGTTGACGGCAGATTACGCAGTTTATTTGGTTCTGCAAACAAATCAAAAATACACATTGAAGGTATTATTGTACAATATGAAAAAAATTTAGCAATTTTATTGCAAATATATAGTTGCTTAAGCTGCCCATTCATTATACAATATCATTGAATATGTATCGTACATATATTTGCCGCTTTGACGTATACTATGCAATAAATCGCATAATACTTTCAAACAAAATAATGCAGAATTTTCCTGACATTAAAATAGTAGAGATAACACTCAACAATGTCACCAATACATTACACAATTCCTGATTGTGCAATGAAAATCAAGCCTTTTGATTATGGCCAATATATTGATAGGCTTTCTAATATGAGGTACACATTACCAATATAATTGTACATAATGAAATATTTAACAATTATATTGCAAGTGTGCGGGGCATTAATCTTTTTACAGTGTATGGAGAAATAATGTTTAAAATCCGTTCTTTCATAGATAGTCCAAAGCGAATTAATATCAAGTGGCCTTATCATCAAAACAACACACATACAAAGTAGGTGTAGGACTATTTTTATATGTGCTTTGACAGTTCGGGTTAAAGTTTTTCTCTTTTCTTATATAGAGTTTTACTGATGGGGCGTAATCAGCTGATGATCATCTGTGATGATAAGGCTACCTGGTACTGAATTCGCCTTGAGATAGTCTAACATCTGGCAACGCAAAATATTTGTCAAAATATTGATTAAAAAATTCATAGTGGCGACCATAGTGCGTGCATAGAACGAAGCCGATCGGCTCACAGCCACGGCTCAGCCGCAGCCGGTCATTTTTATTGCTGTTCAGCCGGCGCCAACTTGAGCGGCTAATTTCGGATAAAATTGTTAGACGACTATTTTTATAGTGCAAAATTAAAAAATATTAACAAAACTTTGTATGAACAGGTCTTAAACAGCCGCCGCGGACTGATTTTTGGCTCAGCCGCCGCCGCCGACTATTTTGCAACGGCGTAGCTCTCTGAGTTCGTGATTAAAATATAAACAAATAAAAATTAAAGAAAATACAATGTCCGTACACACAAAAAAATATAAGAGGTACTATTTACTAAGTCGGCATAGTTAATTTTTTCCTATATTAAAATAAAAAACAAAAGCTTTATTAACTGAAAAAATTAATTGGAAAAGGTATACATATATGAAAAATTTATAATAAACTTTTTTATATAAAAATTTTACTTTTTATGCCTACTTCCAGCAGGGCGATGTGGAGAGCAACTGCAAATTTGTTATTAAATATGGTTCAAAAGCTGTTGACTACAATACCGGACAAATTGTTTTGGGATGAACTTAGTACAAATGAACACGTTTGATTCCTTGTGATTTTATTTCTTCAGCAGAAACAGTAGTCCCTTTGATGGGGATGTACATCACAAGATATAGTTGGCCAACTTTTTGGCACAAAGCGAAGCTTTAATGGTTAGTGAAATTGTTAAACAGGCTAAAGCTGACTTGGTGAAATCTGGTTTAGCAGGTGGAAAAATGGAACAGCTGTTGCGGCCCATGGTATTCAGTGGCAATCGCCCCACCAACTCTATTCTCGAAAAAAAGTAACACACTTTATTTTGGGTCCTGTAATTGCCATGTATACCATAAGATCTTTACCCATGGTATTATCTGGGATTTTAACTCCTTCGATTAATGGGTTGTTGAATTGGACAAACAATTTGTATACCTATTGAGCCTAAAAGATGTTATAACTAGTCATGATGCCTTACAAATTGTCTCATTAATTTCATAAAATTATTTAATGTCGTAAATAAAACATTAATGTCAAAAATAATGTTATAAGTAAAAATCTTTTTATTTGTTATTTCTTGGGCGATTTGTATAATGAAAATACATATAGCATGTATTAGAAAAAATATATTTATCTACAAAAATAGTTAATTTTTCTTCCATGCGTTCATGCTTCCATGTGTTCAGAGACCTACAGTAGAATTCCCTTAGAAATCTTTTTGTAAAATATATTAACCCTCTAACTCTTCAATTTATGCGTCTTTTTTGGCCATTCCTGTTTTAAGGGCAAAATTTTGCCTTTTCAAGGAATGGACAAAAAAGACCCATAAATTGAAGAATTAGAGGGTTAATATATTTTACAAAAAGATTTCCAAGGGAATTCTACTGTAGGTCTCTGAACACATGGAAGCTAAAAATTTAACTTGAAAGCCAGAATTATGTCCAATCCAAATTTATTATGTCATTATATAAACATTATAAAAGCAACCCTTAAATAAATTTAAATTCGACATAGTTCTGTCTTTCAATTTAAATTTTTAGCTTCCATGTGCTCAGAGACCTACAGTAGAATTCCCTTAGAAATCTTTTTGTAAAATATATTAACCCTCTAATTCTTCAATTTATGGGTCTTTTTTGTCCATTCCTGGAAAAGGCAAAATTTTGCTCTTAAAACAGGAATGGGCATCTGAATAAATGAAAAGAAAAAATTTAACTTTTGGTAGTTGTCATAATAAATCCGAACTTTCTTCTTTTTATGAAATTTAACAATGATAATTGCCACGAAAACTGTTTTCCAACAATTTTTTGTAGTTTTTCAATATACATAATTTTCAATTAAAATATTTTTTCCATTAATAAATAAATATTTGACATTTTATGTTAGCAATAGTTGTTAATGAAAAGTGGTTAACAATTATTGCGACATATTTTGATAGCAATAGATATGTACAAAATAGAGTAGTTTACATTAGAGATAACATAATTTTGACATTTGCTGCAATACATGTTAACATATCTATTGCTAATCTAGACGGGGTGTTAAGAATAAACAAAATCACAAAAATTTTTCACACACTTTATTATATATCTCCCCTTGACTATTTTTGTACAGAAAATCGTCTCTCTTTTTAAAATTCGTTTTGTGGCCCTGAAAAGGACTTTTTATTGTTGAATAAATTCCATTTCACTGTAGTTTTTAATATCAGTCATTATTGGATATATGATGGGAATCGACTTTGAAAACAAACCAATTTTAAAAGCCAATTTTGATAGACTTTTAATCCAACGTATAATTTTTGGTAGATTTGTTGTTCTCACTAGTCTGAAATTAAAAAGTAAAACGATAAAAATTATAGGTCGAATGCAATAATTTATAATTCATATATAATGCTCGCACACATTAGAAGTTAGTGCTAAAATACAATAGTGTATCGTGCAGCTCTCTAGTATAAAGCAATGTTTCTGTATGTTTTTTTGCATTCTAAAGGTATGCATGAATACCTTCATTTATTTTAGGACCATGACCTACTTATTACCGTGAAAGTATTCAATGAATACGGAAGATAATTGATTATTATGTGAAACGTGCAGGTTTCCACACTACCGTTGAGGTGCTACACTCAGTGCGTTGCCAGTTATTTTGAATGGCTGGCTCCCCAATAGGCATACACCATTTTATGGATATATAATACAAAGTTATAATTATATTTTTCTGTCATCATTATAAACTTTTTTTATCTTGCCATCATTTGATCAAATTTCTTATGGCCAATTTTTAACTTGGATTTTCAATGTCATTTATGTTTAAATTCGTTTTAATAACAAAATTCTGTTTTACAGTAAACACTTAAATCAAAATTAATTCACCAACCTTGTGCATTTAAATTCGATTTAAATTTTATAAATGACCATATGATTTTGACAGCTTATTTTTGACCCGCCAATAAAAAATTGTCATTGATATTGTTTTGCATATTGTTCTTAAATAAATTATTTTTTTAAATAAATACATAAATTCTTTGTAATAAAGAAATAAAAATGAGTTCCGACGAAGAGGACATGTGTGACGCAGAAACCTCTGTAGTTTTAAACAAAACAGTTTTACGGCGGCCACGTACAATACGTACACGACCGAACCATTTTAACATTTTTGAGGACGCTGAATTTTATCAACGATTCCGTATGTCGAAGAGATCGGCATATAGTATTCTGGAAATTATTGGGTATCATATAAAAAACCCAACCACCTGGTAAGTGTAACAGCTTTATGCAATAAGTTAATAGACAAAACTTATCAGCAATACATTCCAGGAACCATTCAATTAGTGAGGAACATATGCTTTTAATAACTTTAAGGGTGTATGCAACTGGTGGGATGCTAAAAACAATTGGCGATGTATATGGTGTCTCAACGACAACAGTGTCCAATGTTGTAGCTAATGTTACACACTATATAGCACTATTGAGGAGTCGTTTTATAGTATTTCCTAAAACAAACCAACAACTTGCGAAAAATAAGAAAGATTTTTATAATATTGCAAAATTTCCTCATGTCGTTGCGGCACTTGATTGCACTCACGTTAGGATAATATCTCCAGGTAATTTGCTATCAAATATACTTATTGCGATCGAAAAGTTTATGTATTTACAATAATTTTTATTTGTTAGGTGGAGAAGATGCTGAGTTGTACAGAAACCGAAAGGGTTTTTTTTCTATGAATGTACAAACGATGTGCGATGCAAACTTGAAGATTTTGGATATAGTTGCTAGATGGCCTGGATCTGCGCACGATTCAAACATCTTACTGCACTCCAAAATATATTCCAGATTTTGTAATAATGATTTTGGGGATAGTCTTATTGTAGCTGACAGTGGGTATCCTAATAAAACCTTCATAGTGACACCGTTATTAAATGTGGAAAATGCTGCAGAAAATTTGTATAATGAGTCACAAATACGAACACGTAACTGCATTGAAAGGAGTTATGGCGTTTGGAAAAGAAGATTTCCTATTCTATCACTAGGCATTCGGCTCCATATAAAAAAAGTAGAA
This sequence comes from Panzeria rudis, assembly GCA_956483635.1. Taxonomy (NCBI): domain Eukaryota; kingdom Metazoa; phylum Arthropoda; class Insecta; order Diptera; family Tachinidae; genus Panzeria; species Panzeria rudis. The sequence goes on from CATQFL010000177.1 coordinate 54,567, forward strand.
GCTGTTATTATAGCTACTGCTGTACTGCATAATATATGTTGTTTGAACAAGGAAAGGGAACTTCCACCTCTACCTAATAGTTTAGAATCGGCTGTAGAGTTTGTGAATAGTGTACCAAGCAATTTCGTCGCTGAAAATTCCAGCGGAAACAACACTACACGGCGCAATTTAATAAATAATTATTTTAGAAGTTTATTGTAAATATAGCATTTACTAGCGACTTCGTCGGCGAGCTGCTAAAAAAAGAAATAAAAAGTACCAAAACTAAAAATGTGTACCCGTTTTTACGCCTTAAAAAGCACTCTCTATTTTAATCTTGGTCATATGCTATCCCCTACCAAATTTCATCCAAATCCATCAAGCGGTGTTCGCGGTATAGTGGATCAAACATACAAACTTTCTCATTTATAGTATTAATGGTAGAAACGTTGTTACTAATACCGAATTTACATTATGAAATATGTCATGAAATTTGTGGCATGAAACTTTCGTTATTTGCTAATAGAATGGACATTGAAACAATTTGTGTTAAAAAAGTGATAGGAAATAAAATTTCAGACGGCTTTTGTAAATTTTCTTTAATCGACTTGCTTTTCCGTGTTTGCAATAATCAAATACACAAAGCATAATGAATAAAATTTCATGAAATATTTCATCGTGTAAATCTGTTATTATTGTAGAATTTTTATTCTATGTAAGTATGCGCGTTAGTGCCAATGCTAACCGATCAGTAGACTTATAACCATCATTGCAAACAGAACAATAAGAAGATAAATAAGATGTTAATTGTTTTGTTTGCTAAGTTTTTTGAACTTGCTTGAAAGTTTTTATATAACAAGTTTGATGTATTGGCAGTGACACTAACGAAACACACGTATATGGGCATACAATAAATAACAAAAAGCCATCACAATTATTGAATTTTTTATATTTTATTTATGAATTTAATAACAAAAATAAAAAAACATATAATAAAACCAACATTTAATAAAAATAAATAAACGCAAATTTAATCAAATAAAAAAAGAAGAAATTCATTGAAAACAGTAAAAATAAAATAAATAATAATAAAATTTATTTGTACCACAAAACTTAAAAAATACAACAGTATCATACAATGTAGATGACAAACAAATTTGGCGGTGAAGAAAAATGGAATGCTTGGAAGAATGTGCAGCGTGAGATCAATAGTAAATTCAGTCACAATTTTCGAAGCCATAAAGTTTTAAAAACAAAATACTGCACTATAAAGACAATGGCAAAACAAAATTCTGCGTTTGATAAGCGCCAAACATGTGCTACTGGTGGTGGGTCTCTACATCTAACACCAACAACATTTCAATAAAAATAAAGTTATTCTGAATTCAATTTGTCAATTTTCAGCCGAATAAACTCTATTTCAAGATTTAATTTTTCCACTTCTAGGGCGTGCTTCTCTTTTATGAACTCTATTTCCATTTTTTGCCTTTCTATTTTGGCATCAGCGACTTTTGCCCACGAGTCTTTTGTGAGATCTTTTGCTTTTTCGGGTTTTAACGTACTATGCACGGGCTTTTTTAACATTTTTGGCGTGTACTTTGTCCAAGATGTCTTAACTACAAAAACAGAAAAATAATTGTTATTAAAAATAATTACGGTATGTTTTCAATATATTAATACGGTATTAAACATACTACTTACCATCATCTTCTTTTTTTATTGCGTGTTCGACACCTTCCCATTTTCCGCCGGCTGCAAGGCCCACCTCTTCCAGAAATTCAAATTCGTCAATTATTTCAATTTCTGTAAATTCTAAAAAAGTGATTCCATTTTGCAAATACATAATAATGAAATAACAAACTTACCATTTTCATTTGCATCGCAGTCATAGCTTGATGGTTTTCCTAAACTTTGGGCTTCCTGGCATATTTCCAGTATTTATTGATCTGTCTTGGTTGTTGCTGTTGGATGTAGAGGCCCACCACCAGTTTTTAAGCCATCATATTGTATTTCTTTTTTATTCTCATATATTTAAAGCCATTATTTGATCAAATTTCTTATTGTATTTCGTGCATAATACAAATATATTTTATTTTTTATATCTTTTAAGCCATTATTTGATTCTCTTTGTTTTTTTCTTTTCTTTAAGCGATTATTTGTTCGTTTTCTTGTTATACTTCATGCATAATACAAATTTCTAAACTACGTTACTAATACATTCTACGTTACTAATACATTCTACAAATATATTCTACTGATGGCAATTTTTATGGCTCTTCTTTGAAGCCACTTTATTTGTGGATTTTTATGGCATTTCTTTGTGGCTTTTCTTTGAAGCCACTTTATTTTTGCATATTTGGCATTTTCTTTGTGGCTTTTGTAGTTGAAATCTAATTAAAAAAAGTTTTTTGGCAAATTTTATCTAAAACGTATTTCCAACTTATTTTAAATTTTATGAGTATGGGGCATAATTTTTAAGGGCAAAACAGTTAATGCTAGGAAACTCATTAATGGTGTAATAATATGTTTGGTTTTGAATAAAATGTGCATATTTTCTAATAGACTAAAAAATACATGTTTTACCCAAAACCAGACCAGTGGCTTAAAACAAGTAGAACAACTATGTTTAAGAATTTAAATCGCGATAACCATTGAAAGATTATCATATTTTAAACTTTCCATTATTGAATATATTATTATTTATATTATTGTCGTTTTGCCCTATATTAACAATTAGTTGCACAATATTTTCAAATTATATATGGAGCAACTTCTCACAATAAATAGCAAACATAAGCTACAAGCAAAATGAAAAATATAGTGAACAATGTTGACGGCAGATTACGCAGTTTATTTGGTTCTGCAAACAAATCAAAAATACACATTGAAGGTATTATTGTACAATATGAAAAAAATTTAGCAATTTTATTACAAATATATAGTTGCTTAAGCTGCCCATTCATTATACAATATCATTGAATATGTATCGTACATATATTTGCCGCTTTGACGTATACTATGCAATAAATCGCATAATACTTTCAAACAAAATAATGCAGAATTTTCCTGATATTAAAATAGTAGAGATAACACTCAACAATGTCACCAATACATTACACAATTCCTGATTGTGCAATGAAAATCAAGCCTTTTGATTATGGCCAATATATTGATAGGCTTTCTAATATGAGGTACACATTACCAATATAATTGTACATAATGAAATATTTAACAATTATATTGCAAGTGTGCGGGGCATTAATCTTTTTACAGTGTATGGAGAAATAATGTTTCAAATCCGTTCTTTCATAGATAGTCGAAAGCGAATTAATATCAAGTGGCCTTATCATCAAAACAACACACATACAAAGTAGGTGTAGGACTATTTTTATATGTGCTTTGACAGTTCGGGTTAAAGTTTTTCTCTTTTCTTATATAGAGTTTTACTGATGGGGTGTAATCAGCTGATGATCATCTGTGATGATAAGGCTACCTGGTACTGAACTCGCCTTGAGATAGTCTAACATCTGGCAACGCAAAATATTTGTCAAAATATTGATTAAAAAATTCATAGTGGCGACCATAGTGCGTGCATAGAACGAAGCCGATCGGCTCACAGCCACGGCTCAGCCGCAGCCGGTCATTTTTATTGCTGTTCAGCCGCCGCCAACTTGAGCGGCTAATTTCGGATAAAATTGTTAGCCGACTATGGGCCATTATTACAACTCGGCTTTAGTTATAATTAGCATTTTATCGGACGGATAAACAGTTTTTCATTATTACAACTTTAATTTAACCTAAAAGTGTGGGATAACTTACTGGGAAGTTCATTCTTCCGCTAACTTTTATCGGCACACATTTTCATAGGCTGCCATACTTGCTTCTTTATCAAGTAAACACCAAGACGTATCTAACAGGTGAACTCGCTAGAACACATGACCTTACTCCGGCAAACTTAGTGGAATGATGAAATTATTACAATTTCGTCACAATATGGAGCTTCCCTTCTTTAAGGTATTGGACATTTCATTATAGAGCTACCTGCGCTGATAATTCCATCCATCTTTCAACACTTTTTGACAATTGTAGTATAGTTTCTACAACAAATTTATACTTGTTGTAGACTTGTGTGTACCTGTTATCTGTGCCATTGTAAATACATATGTATGACATTGCCACTTGTGCTCTGGTATAGCCATACTTTGCAAAAGATCATTTTTATTTTACAGGCCAGTTGTAATAATGAAAAATTGTTGCAGGTCAGTTTACCGATCACTTCTGCTTATCATGCCGGTAACTATCTTCCACTTTACTGTTGAGTTGTAATAATGGCCCTATGTCGGCTAAAATTGTTAGACGACTATTTTTATAGTGCAAAATTAAAAAATATTAACAAAACTTTGTATGAACAGGTCTTAAACAGCCGCCGCGGACTGATTTTTGGCTCAGCCGCCGCCGCCGACTATTTTGCATCGGCGTAGCTCTCTGAGTTCGTGATTAAAATATAAACAAATAAAAATTAAAGAAAATACAATGTCCGTACACACAAAAAAATATAAGAGGTACTATTTACTAAGTCGGCATAGTTAATTTTTTCCTATATTAAAATAAAAAACAAAAGCTTTATTAACTGAAAAAATTAATTGGAAAAGGTATACATATATGAAAAATTTATAATAAACTTTTTTATATAAAAATTTTACTTTTTATGCCTACTTCCAGCAGGGCGATGTGGAGAGCAACTGCAAATTTGTTATTAAATATGGTTCAAAAGCTGTTGACTACAATACCGGACAAATTGTTTTGGGATGAACTTAGTACAAATGAACACGTTTGATTCCTTGTGATTTTATTTCTTCAGCAGAAACAGTAGTCCCTTTGATGGGGATGTACATCACAAGATATAGTTGGCCAACTTTTTGGCACAAAGCGAAGCTTTAATGGTTAGTGAAATTGTTAAACAGGCTAAAGCTGACTTGGTGAAATCTGGTTTAGCAGGTGGAAAAATGGAACAGCTGTTGCGGCCCATGGTATTCAGTGGCAATCGCCCCACCAACTCTATTCTCGAAAAAAAGTAACACACTTTATTTTGGGTCCTCTAATTGCCATGTATACCATAAGATCTTTACCCATGGTATTATCTGGGATTTTAACTCCTTCGATTAATGGGTTGTTGAATTGGACAAACAATTTGTATACCTATTGAGCCTAAAAGATGTTATAACTAGTCATGATGCCTTACCAATTGTCTCATTAATTTCATAAAATTATTTAATGTCGTAAATAAAACATTAATGTCAAAAATAATGTTATAAGTAAAAATCTTTTTATTTGTTATTTCTTGGGCGATTTGTATAATGAAAATACATATAGCATGTATTAGAAAAAATATATTTATCTACAAAAATAGTTAATTTTTCTTCCATGCGTTCATGCTTCCATGTGTTCAGAGACCTACAGTAGAATTCCCTTAGAAATCTTTTTGTAAAATATATTAACCCTCTAACTCTTCAATTTATGCGTCTTTTTTGGCCATTCCTGTTTTAAGGGCAAAATTTTGCCTTTTCAAGGAATGGACAAAAAAGACCCATAAATTGAAGAATTAGAGGGTTAATATATTTTACAAAAAGATTTCCAAGGGAATTCTACTGTAGGTCTCTGAACACATGGAAGCTAAAAATTTAACTTGAAAGCCAGAATTATGTCCAATCCAAATTTATTATGTCATTATATAAACATTATAAAAGCAACCCTTAAATAAATTTAAATTCGACATAGTTCTGGCTTTCAATTTAAATTTTTAGCTTCCATGTGCTCAGAGACCTACAGTAGAATTCCCTTAGAAATCTTTTTGTAAAATATATTAACCCTCTAATTCTTCAATTTATGGGTCTTTTTTGTCCATTCCTGGAAAAGGCAAAATTTTGCTCTTAAAACAGGAATGGGCATCTGAATAAATGAAAAGAAAAAATTTAACTTTTGGTAGTTGTCATAATAAATCCGAACTTTCTTCTTTTTATGAAATTTAACAATGATAATTGCCACGAAAACTGTTTTCCAACAATTTTTTGTAGTTTTTCAATATACATAATTTTCAATTAAAATATTTTTTCCATTAATAAATAAATATTTGACATTTTATGTTAGCAATAGTTGTTAATGAAAAGTGGTTAACAATTATTGCGACATATTTTGATAGCAATAGATATGTACAAAATAGAGTAGTTTACATTAGAGATAACATAATTTTGACATTTGCTGCAATACATGTTAACATATCTATTGCTAATCTAGACGGGGTGTTAAGAATAAATAAAATCACAAAAATTTTTCACACACTTTATTATATATCTCCCCTTGACTATTTTTGTACAGAAAATCGTCTCTCTTTTTAAAATTCGTTTTGTGGCCCTGAAAAGGACTTTTTATTGTTGAATAAATTCCATTTCACTGTAGTTTTTAATATCAGTCATTATTGGATATATGATGGGAATCGACTTTGAAAACAAACCAATTTTAAAAGCCAATTTTGATAGACTTTTAATCCAACGTATAATTTTTGGTAGATTTGTTGTTCTCACTAGTCTGAAATTAAAAAGTAAAACGATAAAAATTATAGGTCGAATGCAATAATTTATAATTCATATATAATGCTCGCACACATTAGAAGTTAGTGCTAAAATACAATAGTGTATCGTGCAGCTCTCTAGTATAAAGCAATGTTTCTGTATGTTTTTTTGCATTCTAAAGGTATGCATGAATACCTTCATTTATTTTAGGACCATGACCTACTTATTACCGTGAAAGTATTCAATGAATACGGAAGATAATTGATTATTATGTGAAACGTGCAGGTTTCCACACTACCGTTGAGGTGCTACACTCAGTGCGTTGCCAGTTATTTTGAATGGCTGGCTCCCCAATAGGCATACACCATTTTATGGATATATAATACAAAGTTATAATTATATTTTTCTGTCATCATTATAAACTTTTTTTATCTTGCCATCATTTGATCAAATTTCTTATGGTCAATTTTTAACTTGGATTTTCAATGTCATTTATGTTTAAATTCGTTTTAATAACAAAATTCTGTTTTACAGTAAACACTTAAATCAAAATTAATTCACCAACCTTGTGCATTTAAATTCGATTTAAATTTTATAAATGACCATATGATTTTGACAGCTTATTTTTGACCCGCCAATAAAAAATTGTCATTGATATTGTTTTGCATATTGTTCTTAAATAAATTATTTTTTTAAATAAATACATAAATTCTTTGTAATAAAGAAATAAAAATGAGTTCCGACGAAGAGGACATGTGTGACGCAGAAACCTCTGTAGTTTTAAACAAAACAGTTTTACGGCGGCCACGTACAATACGTACACGACCGAACCATTTTAACATTTTTGAGGACGCTGAATTTTATCAACGATTCCGTATGTCGAAGAGATCGGCATATAGTATTCTGGAAATTATTGGGTATCATATAAAAAACCCAACCACCTGGTAAGTGTAACAGCTTTATGCAATAAGTTAATAGACAAAACTTATCAGCAATACATTCCAGGAACCATTCAATTAGTGAGGAACATATGCTTTTAATAACTTTAAGGGTGTATGCAACTGGTGGGATGCTAAAAACAATTGGCGATGTATATGGTGTCTCAACGACAACAGTGTCCAATGTTGTAGCTAATGTTACACACAATATAGCACTATTGAGGAGTCGTTTTATAGTATTTCCTAAAACAAACCAACAACTTGCGAAAAATAAGAAAGATTTTTATAATATTGCAAAATTTCCTCATGTCGTTGCGGCACTTGATTGCACTCACGTTAGGATAATATCTCCAGGTAATTTGCTATCAAATATACTTATTGCGATCGAAAAGTTTATGTATTTACAATAATTTTTATTTGTTAGGTGGAGAAGATGCTGAGTTGTACAGAAACCGAAAGGGTTTTTTTTTCTATGAATGTACAAACGATGTGCGATGCAAACTTGAAGATTTTGGATATAGTTGCTAGATGGCCTGGATCTGCGCACGATTCAAACATCTTACTGCACTCCAAAATATATTCCAGATTTTGTAATAATGATTTTGGGGATAGTCTTATTGTAGCTGACAGTGGGTATCCTAATAAAACCTTCATAGTGACACCGTTATTAAATGTGGAAAATGCTGCAGAAAATTTGTATAATGAGTCACAAATACGAACACGTAACTGCATTGAAAGGAGTTATGGCGTTTGGAAAAGAAGATTTCCTATTCTATCACTAGGCATTCGGCTCCATATAAAAAAAGTAGAAGCTGTTATTATAGCTACTGCTGTACTGCATAATATATGTTGTTTGAACAAGGAAAGGGAACTTCCACCTCTACCTAATAGTTTAGAATCGGCTGTAGAGTTTGTGAATAGTGTACGAAGCAATTTCGTCGCTGAAAATTCCAGCGGAAACAACACTACACGGCGCAATTTAATAAATAATTATTTTAGAAGTTTATTGTAAATATAGCATTTACTAGCGACTTCGTCGGCGAGCTGCTAAAAAAAGAAATAAAAAGTACCAAAACTAAAAATGTGTACCCGTTTTTACGCCTTAAAAAGCACTCTCTATTTTAATCTTGGTCATATGCTATCCCTCTACCAAATTTCATCCAAATCCATCAAGCGGTGTTCGCGGTATAGTGGATCAAACATACAAACTTTCTCATTTATAGTATTAATGGTAGAAACGTTGTTACTAATACCGAATTTACATTATGAAATATGTCATGAAATTTGTGGCATGAAACTTTCGTTATTTGCTAATAGAATGGACATTGAAACAATTTGTGTTAAAAAAGTGATAGGAAATAAAATTTCAGACGGCTTTTGTAAATTTTCTTTAATCGACTTGCTTTTCCGTGTTTGCAATAATCAAATACACAAAGCATAATGAATAAAATTTCATGAAATATTTCATCGTGTAAATCTGTTATTATTGTAGAATTTTTATTCTATGTAAGTATGCGCGTTAGTGCCAATGCTAACCGATCAGTAGACTTATAACCATCATTGCAAACAGAACAATAAGAAGATAAATAAGATGTTAATTGTTTTGTTTGCTAAGTTTTTTGAACTTGCTTGAAAGTTTTTATATAACAAGTTTGATGTATTGGCAGTGACACTAACGAAACACACGTATATGGGCATACAATAAATAACAAAAAGCCATCACAATTATTGAATTTTTTATATTTTATTTATGAATTTAATAACAAAAATAAAAAAACATATAATAAAACCAACATTTAATAAAAATAAATAAACGCAAATTTAATCAAATAAAAAAAAGAAGAAATTCATTGAAAACAGTAAAAATAAAATAAATAATAATAAAATTTATTTGTACCACAAAACTTAAAAAATACAACAGTATCATACAATGTAGATGACACACAAATTTGGCGGTGAAGAAAAATGGAATGCTTGGAAGAATGTGCAGCGTGAGATCAATAGTAAATTCAGTCACAATTTTCGAAGCCATAAAGTTTTAAAAACAAAATACTGCACTATAAAGACAATGGCAAAACAAAATTCTGCGTTTGATAAGCGCCAAACATGTGCTACTGGTGGTGGGTCTCTACATCTAACACCAACAACATTTCAATAAAAATAAAGTTATTCTGAATTCAATTTGTCAATTTTCAGCCGAATAAACTCTATTTCAAGATTTAATTTTTCCACTTCTAGGGCGTGCTTCTCTTTTATGAACTCTATTTCCATTTCTTGCCTTTCTATTTTGGCATCAGCGACTTTTGCCCACGAGTCTTTTGTGAGATCTTTTGCTTTTTCGGGTTTTAACGTACTATGCACGGGCTTTTTTAACATTTTTGGCGTGTACTTTGTCCAAGATGTCTTAACTACAAAAACAGAAAAATAATTGTTATTAAAAATAATTACGGTATGTTTTCAATGTATTAATACGGTATTAAACATACTACTTACCATCATCTTCTTTTTTTATTGCGTGTTCGACACCTTCCCATTTTCCGCCGGCTGCAAGGCCCACCTCTTCCAGAAATTCAAATTCGTCAATTATTTCAATTTCTGTAAATTCTAAAAAAGTGATTCCATTTTGCAAATACATAATAATGAAATAACAAACTTACCATTTTCATTTGCATCGCAGTCATAGCTTGATGGTTTTCCTAAAATTTGGGCTTCCTGGCATATTTCCAGTATTGATTGATCTGTCTTGGTTGTTGCTGTTGGATGTAGAGGCCCACCACCAGTTTTTAAGCCATCACATTGTATTTCTTTTTTATTCTCATATATTTAAAGCCATTATTTGATCAAATTTCTTATTGTATTTCGTGCATAATACAAATATATTTTATTTTTTATATCTTTTAAGCCATTATTTGATTCTCTTTGTTTTTTTCTTTTCTTTAAGCGATTATTTGTTCGTTTTCTTGTTATACTTCATGCATAATACAAATTTCTAAACTACGTTACTAATACATTCTACGTTACTAATACATTCTACAAATATATTCTACTGATGGCAATTTTTATGGCTCTTCTTCGAAGCCACTTTATTTGTGGATTTTTATGGCATTTCTTTGTGGCTTTTCTTTGAAGCCACTTTATTTTTGCATATTTGGCATTTTCTTTGTGGCTTTTTTGTGGCTTTTTTGTGGCTTTTGTAGTTGAAATCTAATTAAAAAAAGTTTTTTGGCAAATTTTATCTAAAACGCATTTCCAACTTATTTTAAATTTTATGAGTATGGGGCATAATCTTTAAGGGCAAAACAGTTAATGCTAGGAAACTCATTAATGGTGTAATAATATGTTTGGTTTTGAATAAAATGTGCATATTTTCTAATAGACTAAAAAATACATGTTTTACCCAAAACCAGACCAGTGGCTTAAAACAAGTAGAACAACTATGTTTAAGAATTTAAATCGCGATAACCATTGAAAGATTATCATATTTTAAACTTTCCATTATTGAATATATTATTATTTATATTATTGTCGTTTTGCCCTATATTAACATTTAGTTGCACAATATTTTCAAATTATATATGGAGCAACTTCTCACAATAAATAGCAAACATAAGCTACAAGCAAAATGAAAAATATAGTGAACAATGTTGACGGCAGATTACGCAGTTTATTTGGTTCTGCAAAAAAATCAAAAATACACATTGAAGGTATTATTGTACAATATGAAAAAAATTTTTCAATTTTATTGCAAATATATAGTTGCTTAAGCTGCCCATTCATTATACAATATCATTGAATATGTATCGTACATATATTTGCCGCTTTGACGTATACTATGCAATAAATCGCATAATACTTTCAAACAAAATAATGCAGAATTTTCCTGATATTAAAATAGTAGAGATAACACTCAACAATGTCACCAATACATTACACAATTCCTGATTGTGCAATGAAAATCAAGCCTTTTGATTATGGCCAATATATTGATAGGCTTTCTAATATGAGGTACACATTACCAATATAATTGTACATAATGAAATATTTAACAATTATATTGCAAGTGTGCGGGGCATTAATCTTTTTACAGTGTATGGAGAAATAATGTTTCAAATCCGTTCTTTCATAGATAGTCGAAAGCGAATTAATATCAAGTGGCCTTATCATCAAAACAACACACATACAAAGTAGGTGTAGGACTATTTTTATATGTGCTTTGACAGTTCGGGTTAAAGTTTTTCTCTTTTCTTATATAGAGTTTTACTGATGGGGTGTAATCAGCTGATGATCATCTGTGATGATAAGGCTACCTGGTACTGAACTCGCCTTGAGATAGTCTAACATCTGGCAACGCAAAATATTTGTCAAAATATTGATTAAAAAATTCATAGTGGCGACCATAGTGCGTGCATAGAACGAAGCCGATCGGCTCACAGCCACGGCTCAGCCGCAGCCGGTCATTTTTATTGCTGTTCAGCCGCCGCCAACTTGAGCGGCTAATTTCGGATAAAATTGTTAGCCGACTATGGGCCATTATTACAACTCGGCTTTAGTTATAATTAGCATTTTATCGGACGGATAAACAGTTTTTCATTATTACAACTTTAATTTAACCTAAAAGTGTGGGATAACTTACTGGGAAGTTCATTCTTCCGCTAACTTTTATCGGCACACATTTTCATAGGCTGCCATACTTGCTTCTTTATCAAGTAAACACGAAGACGTATCTAACAGGTGAACTCGCTAGAACACATGACCTTACTCCGGCAAACTTAGTGGAATGATGAAATTATTACAATTTCGTCACAATATGGAGCTTCCCTTCTTTAAGGTATTGGACATTTCATTATAGAGCTACCTGCGCTGATAATTCCATCCATCTTTCAACACTTTTTGACAATTGTAGTATAGTTTCTACAACAAATTTATACTTGTTGTAGACTTGTGTGTACCTGTTATCTGTGCCATTGTAAATACATATGTATGACATTGCCACTTGTGCTCTGGTATAGCCATACTTTGCAAAAGATCATTTTTATTTTACAGGCCAGTTGTAATAATGAAAAATTGTTGCAGGTCAGTTTACCGATCACTTCTGCTTATCATGCCGGTAACTATCTTCCACTTTACTGTTGAGTTGTAATAATGGCCCTATGTCGGCTAAAATTGTTAGACGACTATTTTTATAGTGCAAAATTAAAAAATATTAACAAAACTTTGTATGAACAGGTCTTAAACAGCCGCCGCGGACTGATTTTTGGCTCAGCCGCCGCCGCCGACTATTTTGCATCGGCGTAGCTCTCTGAGTTCGTGATTAAAATATAAACAAATAAAAATTAAAGAAAATACAATGTCCGTACACACAAAAAAATATAAGAGGTACTATTTACTAAGTCGGCATAGTTAATTTTTTCCTATATTAAAATAAAAAACAAAAGCTTTATTAACTGAAAAAATTAATTGGAAAAGGTATACATATATGAAAAATTTATAATAAACTTTTTTATATAAAAATTTTACTTTTTATGCCTACTTCCAGCAGGGCGATGTGGAGAGCAACGGCAAATTTGTTATTAAATATGGTTCAAAAGCTGTTGACTACAATACCGGACAAATTGTTTTGGGATGAACTTAGTACAAATGAACACGTTTGATTCCTTGTGATTTTATTTCTTCAGCAGAAACAGTAGTCCCTTTGATGGGGATGTACATCACAAGATATAGTTGGCCAACTTTTTGGCACAAAGCGAAGCTTTAATGGTTAGTGAAATTGTTAAACAGGCTAAAGCTGACTTGGTGAAATCTGGTTTAGCAGGTGGAAAAATGGAACAGCTGTTGCGGCCCATGGTATTCAGTGGCAATCGCCCCACCAACTCTATTCTCGAAAAAAAGTAACACACTTTATTTTGGGTCCTCTAATTGCCATGTATACCATAAGATCTTTACCCATGGTATTATCTGGGATTTTAACTCCTTCGATTAATGGGTTGTTGAATTGGACAAACAATTTGTATACCTATTGAGCCTAAAAGATGTTATAACTAGTCATGATGCCTTACCAATTGTCTCATTAATTTCATAAAATTATTTAATGTCGTAAATAAAACATTAATGTCAAAAATAATGTTATAAGTAAAAATCTTTTTATTTGTTATTTCTTGGGCGATTTGTATAATGAAAATACATATAGCATGTATTAGAAAAAATATATTTATCTACAAAAATAGTTAATTTTTCTTCCATGCGTTCATGCTTCCATGTGTTCAGAGACCTACAGTAGAATTCCCTTAGAAATCTTTTTGTAAAATATATTAACCCTCTAACTCTTCAATTTATGCGTCTTTTTTGGCCATTCCTGTTTTAAGGGCAAAATTTTGCCTTTTCAAGGAATGGACAAAAAAGACCCATAAATTGAAGAATTAGAGGGTTAATATATTTTACAAAAAGATTTCCAAGGGAATTCTACTGTAGGTCTCTGAACACATGGAAGCTAAAAATTTAACTTGAAAGCCAGAATTATGTCCAATCCAAATTTATTATGTCATTATATAAACATTATAAAAGCAACCCTTAAATAAATTTAAATTCGACATAGTTCTGGCTTTCAATTTAAATTTTTAGCTTCCATGTGCTCAGAGACCTACAGTAGAATTCCCTTAGAAATCTTTTTGTAAAATATATTAACCCTCTAATTCTTCAATTTATGGGTCTTTTTTGTCCATTCCTGGAAAAGGCAAAATTTTGCTCTTAAAACAGGAATGGGCATCTGAATAAATGAAAAGAAAAAATTTAACTTTTGGTAGTTGTCATAATAAATCCGAACTTTCTTCTTTTTATGAAATTTAACAATGATAATTGCCACGAAAACTGTTTTCCAACAATTTTTTGTAGTTTTTCAATATACATAATTTTCAATTAAAATATTTTTTCCATTAATAAATAAATATTTGACATTTTATGTTAGCAATAGTTGTTAATGAAAAGTGGTTAACAATTATTGCGACATATTTTGATAGCAATAGATATGTACAAAATAGAGTAGTTTACATTAGAGATAACATAATTTTGACATTTGCTGCAATACATGTTAACATATCTATTGCTAATCTAGACGGGGTGTTAAGAATAAATAAAATCACAAAAATTTTTCACACACTTTATTATATATCTCCCCTTGACTTTTTTTGTACAGAAAATCGTCTCTCTTTTTAAAATTCGTTTTGTGGCCCTGAAAAGGACTTTTTATTGTTGAATAAATTCCATTTCACTGTAGTTTTTAATATCAGTCATTATTGGATATATGATGGGAATCGACTTTGAAAACAAACCAATTTTAAAAGCCAATTTTGATAGACTTTTAATCCAACGTATAATTTTTGGTAGATTTGTTGTTCTCACTAGTCTGAAATTAAAAAGTAAAACGATAAAAATTATAGGTCAAATGCAATAATTTATAATTCATATATAATGCTCGCACACATTAGAAGTTAGTGCTAAAATACAATAGTGTATCGTGCAGCTCTCTAGTATAAAGCAATGTTTCTGTATGTTTTTTTGCATTCTAAAATGAATACCTTCATTTATTTTAGGACCATGACCTACTTATTACCGTGAAAGTATTCAATGAATACGGAAGATAATTGATTATTATGTGAAACGTGCAGGTTTCCACACTACCGTTGAGGTGCTACACTCAGTGCGTTGCCAGTTATTTTGAATGGCTGGCTCCCCAATAGGCATACACCATTTTATGGATATATAATACAAAGTTATAATTATATTTTTCTGTCATCATTATAAACTTTTTTTATCTTGCCATCATTTGATCAAATTTCTTATGGCCAATTTTTAACTTGGATTTTCAATGTCATTTATGTTTAAATTCGTTTTAATAACAAAATTCTGTTTTACAGTAAACACTTAAATCAAAATTAATTCACCAACCTTGTGCATTTAAATTCGATTTAAATTTTATAAATGACCATATGATTTTGACAGCTTATTTTTGACCCGCCAATAAAAAATTGTCATTGATATTGTTTTGCATATTGTTCTTAAATAAATTATTTTTTTAAATAAATACATAAATTCTTTGTAATAAAGAAATAAAAATGAGTTCCGACGAAGAGGACATGTGTGACGCAGAAACCTCTGTAGTTTTAAACAAAACAGTTTTACGGCGGCCACGTACAATACGTACACGACCGAACCATTTTAACATTTTTGAGGACGCTGAATTTTATCAACGATTCCGTATGTCGAAGAGATCGGCATATAGTATTCTGGAAATTATTGGGTATCATATAAAAAACCCAACCACCTGGTAAGTGTAACAGCTTTATGCAATAAGTTAATAGACAAAACTTATCAGCAATACATTCCAGGAACCATTCAATTAGTGAGGAACATATGCTTTTAATAACTTTAAGGGTGTATGCAACTGGTGGGATGCTAAAAACAATTGGCGATGTATATGGTGTCTCAACGACAACAGTGTCCAATGTTGTAGCTAATGTTACACACAATATAGCACTATTGAGGAGTCGTTTTATAGTATTTCCTAAAACAAACCAACAACTTGCGAAAAATAAGAAAGATTTTTATAATATTGCAAAATTTCCTCATGTCGTTGCGGCACTTGATTGCACTCACGTTAGGATAATATCTCCAGGTAATTTGCTATCAAATATACTTATTGCGATCGAAAAGTTTATGTATTTACAATAATTTTTATTTGTTAGGTGGAGAAGATGCTGAGTTGTACAGAAACCGAAAGGGTTTTTTTTTCTATGAATGTACAAACGATGTGCGATGCAAACTTGAAGATTTTGGATATAGTTGCTAGATGGCCTGGATCTGCGCACGATTCAAACATCTTACTGCACTCCAAAATATATTCCAGATTTTGTAATAATGATTTTGGGGATAGTCTTATTGTAGCTGACAGTGGGTATCCTAATAAAACCTTCATAGTGACACCGTTATTAAATGTGGAAAATGCTGCAGAAAATTTGTATAATGAGTCACAAATACGAACACGTAACTGCATTGAAAGGAGTTATGGCGTTTGGAAAAGAAGATTTCCTATTCTATCACTAGGCATTCGGCTCCATATAAAAAAAGTAGAAGCTGTTATTATAGCTACTGCTGTACTGCATAATATATGTTGTTTGAACAAGGAAAGGGAACTTCCACCTCTACCTAATAGTTTAGAATCGGCTGTAGAGTTTGTGAATAGTGTACCAAGCAATTTCGTCGCTGAAAATTCCAGCGGAAACAACACTACACGGCGCAATTTAATAAATAATTATTTTAGAAGTTTATTGTAAATATAGCATTTACTAGCGACTTCGTCGGCGAGCTGCTAAAAAAAGAAATAAAAAGTACCAAAACTAAAAATGTGTACCCGTTTTTACGCCTTAAAAAGCACTCTCTATTTTAATCTTGGTCATATGCTATCCCTCTACCAAATTTCATCCAAATCCATCAAGCGGTGTTCGCGGTATAGTGGATCAAACATACAAACTTTCTCATTTATAGTATTAATGGTAGAAACGTTGTTACTAATACCGAATTTACATTATGAAATATGTCATGAAATTTGTGGCATGAAACTTTCGTTATTTGCTAATAGAATGGACATTGAAACAATTTGTGTTAAAAAAGTGATAGGAAATAAAATTTCAGACGGCTTTTGTAAATTTTCTTTAATCGACTTGCTTTTCCGTGTTTGCAATAATCAAATACACAAAGCATAATGAATAAAATTTCATGAAATATTTCATCGTGTAAATCTGTTATTATTGTAGAATTTTTATTCTATGTAAGTATGTGCGTTAGTGCCAATGCTAACCGATCAGTAGACTTATAACCATCATTGCAAACAGAACAATAAGAAGATAAATAAGATGTTAATTGTTTTGTTTGCTAAGTTTTTTGAACTTGCTTGAAAGTTTTTATATAACAAGTTTGATGTATTGGCAGTGACACTAACGAAACACACGTATATGGGCATACAATAAATAACAAAAAGCCATCACAATTATTGAATTTTTTATATTTTATTTATGAATTTAATAACAAAAATAAAAAAACATATAATAAAACCAACATTTAATAAAAATAAATAAACGCAAATTTAATCAAATAAAAAAAAGAAGAAATTCATTGAAAACAGTAAAAATAAAATAAATAATAATAAAATTTATTTGTACCACAAAACTTAAAAAATACAACAGTATCATACAATGTAGATGACACACAAATTTGGCGGTGAAGAAAAATGGAATGCTTGGAAGAATGTGCAGCGTGAGATCAATAGTAAATTCAGTCACAATTTTCGAAGCCATAAAGTTTTAAAAACAAAATACTGCACTATAAAGACAATGGCAAAACAAAATTCTGCGTTTGATAAGCGCCAAACATGTGCTACTGGTGGTGGGTCTCTACATCTAACACCAACAACATTTCAATAAAAATAAAGTTATTCTGAATTCAATTTGTCAATTTTCAGCCGAATAAACTCTATTTCAAGATTTAATTTTTCCACTTCTAGGGCGTGCTTCTCTTTTATGAACTCTATTTCCATTTCTTGCCTTTCTATTTTGGCATCAGCGACTTTTGCCCACGAGTCTTTTGTGAGATCTTTTGCTTTTTCGGGTTTTAACGTACTATGCACGGGCTTTTTTAACATTTTTGGCGTGTACTTTGTCCAAGATGTCTTAACTACAAAAACAGAAAAATAATTGTTATTAAAAATAATTACGGTATGTTTTCAATGTATTAATACGGTATTAAACATACTACTTACCATCATCTTCTTTTTTTATTGCGTGTTCGACACCTTCCCATTTTCCGCCGGCTGCAAGGCCCACCTCTTCCAGAAATTCAAATTCGTCAATTATTTCAATTTCTGTAAATTCTAAAAAAGTGATTCCATTTTGCAAATACATAATAATGAAATAACAAACTTACCATTTTCATTTGCATCGCAGTCATAGCTTGATGGTTTTCCTAAAATTTGGGCTTCCTGGCATATTTCCAGTATTGATTGATCTGTCTTGGTTGTTGCTGTTGGATGTAGAGGCCCACCACCAGTTTTTAAGCCATCACATTGTATTTCTTTTTTATTCTCATATATTTAAAGCCATTATTTGATCAAATTTATTATTGTATTTCGTGCATAATACAAATATATTTTATTTTTTATATCTTTTAAGCCATTATTTGATTCTCTTTGTTTTTTTCTTTTCTTTAAGCGATTATTTGTTCGTTTTCTTGTTATACTTCATGCATAATACAAATTTCTAAACTACGTTACTAATACATTCTACGTTACTAATACATTCTACAAATATATTCTACTGATGGCAATTTTTATGGCTCTTCTTTGAAGCCACTTTATTTGTGGATTTTTATGGCATTTCTTTGTGGCTTTTCTTTGAAGCCACTTTATTTTTGCATATTTGGCATTTTCTTTGTGGCTTTTTTGTGGCTTTTTTGTGGCTTTTTTGTGGCTTTTGTAGTTGAAATCTAATTAAAAAAAGTTTTTTGGCAAATTTTATCTAAAACGCATTTCCAACTTATTTTAAATTTTATGAGTATGGGGCATAATCTTTAAGGGCAAAACAGTTAATGCTAGGAAACTCATTAATGGTGTAATAATATGTTTGGTTTTGAATAAAATGTGCATATTTTCTAATAGACTAAAAAATACATGTTTTACCCAAAACCAGACCAGTGGCTTAAAACAAGTAGAACAACTATGTTTAAGAATTTAAATCGCGATAACCATTGAAAGATTATCATATTTTAAACTTTCCATTATTGAATATATTATTATTTATATTATTGTCGTTTTGCCCTATATTAACATTTAGTTGCACAATATTTTCAAATTATATATGGAGCAACTTCTCACAATAAATAGCAAACATAAGCTACAAGCAAAATGAAAAATATAGTGAACAATGTTGACGGCAGATTACGCAGTTTATTTGGTTCTGCAAAAAAATCAAAAATACACATTGAAGGTATTATTGTACAATATGAAAAAAATTTTTCAATTTTATTGCAAATATATAGTTGCTTAAGCTGCCCATTCATTATACAATATCATTGAATATGTATCGTACATATATTTGCCGCTTTGACGTATACTATGCAATAAATCGCATAATACTTTCAAACAAAATAATGCAGAATTTTCCTGATATTAAAATAGTAGAGATAACACTCAACAATGTCACCAATACATTACACAATTCCTGATTGTGCAATGAAAATCAAGCCTTTTGATTATGGCCAATATATTGATAGGCTTTCTAATATGAGGTACACATTACCAATATAATTGTACATAATGAAATATTTAACAATTATATTGCAAGTGTGCGGAGCATTAATCTTTTTACAGTGTATGGAGAAATAATGTTTCAAATCCGTTCTTTCATAGATAGTCGAAAGCGAATTAATATCAAGTGGCCTTATCATCAAAACAACACACATACAAAGTAGGTGTAGGACTATTTTTATATGTGCTTTGACAGTTCGGGTTAAAGTTTTTCTCTTTTCTTATATAGAGTTTTACTGATGGGGTGTAATCAGCTGATGATCATCTGTGATGATAAGGCTACCTGGTACTGAACTCGCCTTGAGATAGTCTAACATCTGGCAACGCAAAATATTTGTCAAAATATTGATTAAAAAATTCATAGTGGCGACCATAGTGCGTGCATAGAACGAAGCCGATCGGCTCACAGCCACGGCTCAGCCGCAGCCGGTCATTTTTATTGCTGTTCAGCCGCCGCCAACTTGAGCGGCTAATTTCGGATAAAATTGTTAGCCGACTATGGGCCATTATTACAACTCGGCTTTAGTTATAATTAGCATTTTATCGGACGGATAAACAGTTTTTCATTATTACAACTTTAATTTAACCTAAAAGTGTGGGATAACTTACTGGGAAGTTCATTCTTCCGCTAACTTTTATCGGCACACATTTTCATAGGCTGCCATACTTGCTTCTTTATCAAGTAAACACCAAGACGTATCTAACAGGTGAACTCGCTAGAACACATGACCTTACTCCGGCAAACTTAGTGGAATGATGAAATTATTACAATTTCGTCACAATATGGAGCTTCCCTTCTTTAAGGTATTGGACATTTCATTATAGAGCTACCTGCGCTGATAATTCCATCCATCTTTCAACACTTTTTGACAATTGTAGTATAGTTTCTACAACAAATTTATACTTGTTGTAGACTTGTGTGTACCTGTTATCTGTGCCATTGTAAATACATATGTATGACATTGCCACTTGTGCTCTGGTATAGCCATACTTTGCAAAAGATCATTTTTATTTTACAGGCCAGTTGTAATAATGAAAAATTGTTGCAGGTCAGTTTACCGATCACTTCTGCTTATCATGCCGGTAACTATCTTCCACTTTACTGTTGAGTTGTAATAATGGCCCTATGTCGGCTAAAATTGTTAGACGACTATTTTTATAGTGCAAAATTAAAAAATATTAACAAAACTTTGTATGAACAGGTCTTAAACAGCCGCCGCGGACTGATTTTTGGCTCAGCCGCCGCCGCCGACTATTTTGCATCGGCGTAGCTCTCTGAGTTCGTGATTAAAATATAAACAAATAAAAATTAAAGAAAATACAATGTCCGTACACACAAAAAAATATAAGAGGTACTATTTACTAAGTCGGCATAGTTAATTTTTTCCTATATTAAAATAAAAAACAAAAGCTTTATTAACTGAAAAAATTAATTGGAAAAGGTATACATATATGAAAAATTTATAATAAACTTTTTTATATAAAAATTTTACTTTTTATGCCTACTTCCAGCAGGGCGATGTGGAGAGCAACGGCAAATTTGTTATTAAATATGGTTCAAAAGCTGTTGACTACAATACCGGACAAATTGTTTTGGGATGAACTTAGTACAAATGAACACGTTTGATTCCTTGTGATTTTATTTCTTCAGCAGAAACAGTAGTCCCTTTGATGGGGATATACATCACAAGATATAGTTGGCCAACTTTTTGGCACAAAGCGAAGCTTTAATGGTTAGTGAAATTATTAAACAGGCTAAAGCTGACTTGGTGAAATCTGGTTTAGCAGGTGGAAAAATGGAACAGCTGTTGCGGCCCATGGTATTCAGTGGCAATCGCCCCACCAACTCTATTCTCGAAAAAAAGTAACACACTTTATTTTGGGTCCTCTAATTGCCATGTATACCATAAGATCTTTACCCATGGTATTATCTGGGATTTTAACTCCTTCGATTAATGGGTTGTTGAATTGGACAAACAATTTGTATACCTATTGAGCCTAAAAGATGTTATAACTAGTCATGATGCCTTACCAATTGTCTCATTAATTTCATAAAATTATTTAATGTCGTAAATAAAACATTAATGTCAAAAATAATGTTATAAGTAAAAATCTTTTTATTTGTTATTTCTTGGGCGATTTGTATAATGAAAATACATATAGCATGTATTAGAAAAAATATATTTATCTACAAAAATAGTTAATTTTTCTTCCATGCGTTCATGCTTCCATGTGTTCAGAGACCTACAGTAGAATTCCCTTAGAAATCTTTTTGTAAAATATATTAACCCTCTAACTCTTCAATTTATGCGTCTTTTTTGGCCATTCCTGTTTTAAGGGCAAAATTTTGCCTTTTCAAGGAATGGACAAAAAAGACCCATAAATTGAAGAATTAGAGGGTTAATATATTTTACAAAAAGATTTCCAAGGGAATTCTACTGTAGGTCTCTGAACACATGGAAGCTAAAAATTTAACTTGAAAGCCAGAATTATGTCCAATCCAAATTTATTATGTCATTATATAAACATTATAAAAGCAACCCTTAAATAAATTTAAATTCGACATAGTTCTGGCTTTCAATTTAAATTTTTAGCTTCCATGTGCTCAGAGACCTACAGTAGAATTCCCTTAGAAATCTTTTTGTAAAATATATTAACCCTCTAATTCTTCAATTTATGGGTCTTTTTTGTCCATTCCTGGAAAAGGCAAAATTTTGCTCTTAAAACAGGAATGGGCATCTGAATAAATGAAAAGAAAAAATTTAACTTTTG